>UESW01001455.1:298535-377284 GCA_900491605.1 Calamus simplicifolius | reverse complement strand
CTGTAGAGGCCGTAGAAAGATTTTAGAAAAGTCTAAAGCCTTTGATAAGGAGCTAGCCAAGTCGGCGGTGTTTGCTTATAATGCTGGCTTCCAAGATTGCAAGGAAAAAATCCAAGAACTCTATGACCTGGAGGACATTGATGGGCTGAAGCCAGATGATGTCCCTGAAGATGATGACCCGCCCCAAATAACCCTTAGTAGTTTTTTTTTTTGTATTGCTCTAAGCCCGACTCAGGTCAGCAATTTTGTAACCTTTTAGCCATCAATGAATGTTTTAACCCTCATTGTGCCTTTGGTTATAATCAGCTTTAGTTATGTAAGCTGTCGTGAATCACCAACCAATGGCGCCTCGTCAGATAGGTTACGCGAAATGTGATTGTGACCCGAAACATTGTCCCGGATACCAACGCAGGGAGCCGGTTTTTGGTGCCGATGCAGGGCGCCGGTCTTTAGTGCCGACGCGGGGCGTCGGTCCTTAGTGCCGATGCAGAGCAGTCTTTACTGTGCCAACGTGGAGCCGTCTTTAGTGTGCCGATGCGGAGCCGGTCTTTGGTGCCGACGTGGAGCCGGTCTTTGATGCCGACGCGGAGCCGGTCTTGGGTGCCGACGCGGAGCCGATCTTTGATGCCGACACGGAGCCGATCTTTGATGCCGACGCGGAGCCGGTCTTTGGTGCCGACGGAGCTGGTCTTTGGTGCCAACGCGGAGCCGATCTTTGGTGCCGACGTGGAGCCGATCTTTGATGCCGACACGGAGCCGGTCTTTGGTGCCGATGCGGAGCCGGTCTTTGGTGCCAATGAGCCAGTCTTTAGTGTCATTCGGAGCGGTCTTTGGTGCCGACACAGAGCCGGTCTTTAGTGTGCCGACGCGGAGCCGGTCTTTGGTGCCGACATGGAGCCGGTCTTTAGTGTGCCGACGTGGAGCCGGTCTTTGATGCCGACGCGGAGCCGGTCTTTTTAATTGCCGAACATACTCATTCAAAAAGAATGTGAACATTTCGAACATCAAACTATCAAATGGATTTAAATTAATGAAGATAGCACCTTACTAGTAATACCGGCGTAAATTGTCGGCGTTCCAGGTGCAGGGAAGTGGTTTCCCATCTAGCTCTTCAACTTTGTACGCCCCGTGGTGAAGTACCTCTTGACACGCTATGGTCCTTCCCATTTTGGTGCCAGCTTGCCCCCCTCTGCTGGCTTTGATACTTCAGCTCTTCGCAGAATGAGATCTCCGGGATGGAAAGTCTTGGATCGCACTCGAGCATTGTAGTACTTGGCCGCTCACTGACGAAATGCTGCCATGCAAGCTGTGCTTGGTCTTGCAATTCTTCCACCAAATCTAGATTGGCTCGCAGCTGGTTTGAGTTGCTTTCTTCATGGTATAATTCCGTATGGGGGCTGGGAACTCCTATCTCCACCGGAATGACCGCTTCGGACCCAAAGACCAGGCTGAAAGGAGTTTCCCCAGTAGGGGCTCGCGACGTCGTGTGGTAGGCCCACAGTACACTGGGGAGTTCATCCACTCAGCGCCCTTTGCAGCTATCTAGCCGAGCCCTAAGTCCTTGGAGGATGATGCGATTGGTCACCTCGCTGCACCGTTGGTTTGGGGGTGCCCCATGGAGGTGAATCGATGATGGATGCCTAGGCCATCGCAGAATTCCAGAAGGCCGTATTGTCAAACTGTCGGCCGTTGTCAGTAACGAGGGTGTGCGGTAGCTCGAACCGGCACACCACAGACTTCAGAAGAAAGTCCTTATTTTGACCTCCGTGATCTTAGCGAGAGCTTCCGCCTCGATCCACTTGGTGAAATGGTCGATGGCCACCACTAGGAACTTGCGTTGTCCGAAGGCTAGAGGGAATGGTCCCAGGATGTCCATGCCCCACTGTGCGAAGGGCCAGGGTGCAGCCAGGGGGGTCAGCTGGGACGCCGGTTGATGTTGAATGTTGCATGGCGCTGGCAGCTGTCGCACCTCTTGACAAGTTCGGATGCATCCTCCTTCATTGTCAGCCAGTAATGCCGTAGGGCTTTGTATGCAAGAGCTCTGCCCCCCATATGGCTTCCACATATACCTTCATGTATCTCTTGCAGAATATAATTAGCTTCGGTGGGACCGACACACCTGAGGACCGGGTATGAGAATGACCTCCGGTAGAGCTTTCCTTCCATTATGAAAAACTTTGGGGCCCGTCTTTTAAGTTTCCTGGCTTCGGTAGGGTCTTCTGGGAGGGTACCCTCGGTAAAGTACCGACGTAGGCATCCATCCAGGAAGGCTCCTGCTCCACTGGTAGAGTTTCTCTTGATACGTCAATACTCGGGCTTCTAAGTGCTCCACATAAGCTCTTCCCAACATCCCATCGGTTGAGGTGGCAAGACGGGATAAGGCGTCGGCTCTAGCATTCTCCTGTCGAGGAATGTAGCTAACGCTAAAGTGAGCCAAGGGAGAAGCCAGCGATTGCACCACACTTAAGTAGCGGGACATGATGGGATCCCTTGCTTCATATTCCCTTGTAATTTGGCTAGCGACCAGTTAGGAGTCGGTGAATGCCCTAAGGTGTTTCACCCCAAGCTCTCAAGCTAATCTCATCCCGGACAGCAAAGCTTCAAATTCTTCCTGATTATTAGTGGCTGGAAAGAGGAACCGAAGTGCACACTCGGTTACAACTCCATCCGAGTTGGCCAAGATGAGGCCTGCTCCACTCCCTTGAGAATTCGATGCCCCATCTACATGAAGGACCCATTCATCGTCACTGGTTCCGAGGGGCTGAGTGTCTGTAGGAGGTTATTTAGGTTGCTCCTCTCCCCAAGTGCATTCGACCAAAAAATCCACCAAGAACTTTTTAGCTGTCACCCCAAATGCACACTTGTGTGGGTTCAGCTTCATCTGGTACCGATGAAGGTTGTCAAAAGTCTCCGTTTGGTCCGCGATATGGTCAGTGGCGTGGATGCTTTTGTCAACATGTCATCCACGTACACTTCCATATTGCATCCTATTTGTCCCTCGAAGACCTTGTTCATCAGCCTTTGGTAGGTGGCTCCAGCGTTCTTTAGCCCGAAAGGCATTACCCTGTAGCAGTATAGCCCCTTCTCAGTTATGAAGGAGGTAGCTTCTTCATCCGCGGATTCATCCGGATCTGGTTGTATCCAGAGAAAGCATCCATGAAGCTAAGGTCCTCATGTCCGGATGTAGCATCCACCAGTTGATCGATCCGGGGAAAGGGAAAGCTGTCCTTAGGGCATGCTTTGTTGAGATCAGTAAAATCCACGTACATTCTCTAGCTCCGTTGGTCTTACGGACTAACACCACATTGGCCAACCATTCGGGGTAATGGACCTCTCGGATATGGCCTGTAGCCATTAACTTCCGAGCTCTCCCCTCCTTCCCAGCTCCCAAGGATCGAGCAGCTCAGAGGCTATTACCGACGCCGCTTCCAGCGGGCTGGGAGACAAATGATAGCAGAGCGGTGGTGGGCTTTGCTCTCCTTTCATCTCTCCGACTCCTTCATCGGTGGGGAACCTTACCAATAATCTCTTAGTGGAGATTACGACATCTAGCAGATTCAACCCTGGTCTCCCCAAGATAGCGTTATAAGCCAGCGGGACCCGGACCACCAAGAAATTTATAACCACGGTGCTCTGACATGGAGGGGTTCCAACTATGACTGGGAGGGCAATCTCCCCCTCAATGCTCACCGAGTCTTCAGTGAAGCCCATTAGAGGCGCGGCAACAGGTCGGAGTGAAGACTTCGATAGATTCATCCGAACAAAAGCCTCGTAGCTCAAAACATCCACCGAACTCCCACTATCAATTAAAACTCTTTTTACAGGGTGTTTGGCTATAGTCATGGACACAACGACACTGTCGTCATGCTTATTAATTACCCCATCTAAATCCTTTCCAAAGAAAGGAATTACAGAATCTATTCCCTCTCGCTGCCTCTTTGAACCGCCACCCGCCCTCCAGGAAATCATAGCTATGGTCTTTTCTGTTGGAGCATTGTCCACACCAGCCGGACGAATCAGAGGCCCGATGGGTCCGAAGTGGGAAGGTTTCCCCTTCGGACGAATTTGCCCAGGTGGCCCTACTGAACCAGCTCCTCAATGGTCTTTTTCAGATGGTGGCAATCCTCGGTGTCGTGACCATAGTCTCGGTAGTACCGGAAAAAACTCCTTGTTGCGGGAGACCCCAGACTTCAAGGGAGCCGGATACTTAAAATAAGGTTCCTCCTCGATCTCCAGTAGGATGTGAGATATGGGAGCCATGAGGGGAGTAAATTGCTCCTTAGGAACAAGCGTCTGTGGTCGTGATCTGAGCGGTGAGGAGGCTCATGCTTCTGAGGTCGTGCACCGGCATGATCAGTAGGTGGTGGTTTTTATCGGTGTTCTTGTCAACTTCCCTCCTGAAAGAATCCACCTCGTCGGCGCGGATGTACTTCTGTGCTCGGCTCAGAAGCTCAGCATAAGAACTTAGAGGCTTCTTGTCCAAAGAATAAGCAAACCTGGACGAGCGAAGTCCTCGTTTTAATGCCAAAGTGGCTACAGAGTCTTCCAGGTTGTACACCTCCAACACTGCTTCCTTAAATCGAGCGATAAAATCCTTCAAGGTCTTGCCACTTCCTCTGCTGGACAGCAAATAGGCTATCAGCCACTCGTGGGATCTTTCAACAGGCATCAAAGTGGGCCAGGAAAGATCACTCGAGTTGCCGAAATGAATTGATGCTGCGTGGAGGCAGGCGGGAGTACCACGCGCGTGCCGCCTTGCGAAGGGTGGCCAGAAAGGCAATGCATAAAAGGGAGTCTGTCGCTCTCTGGACCTGCATGAGGACTTTGTAGCTTTCAGGTGGTCCAGGGGGTCCGTCGTGCCATCGTATGGATCCAGTTGGGGGAGACGGAACCGGGGCGGGACCGGTTCCTTCATGATACGCGGGAAAGTGGGGGGCGACGCTCATAGTCCGCCCCGTGAGGATTATCGATCCGGCGACTAAGCTCCTCCAACCGTCGATGATACTCGTCAAGCCTTTGCTCGGCCCGACGGGTAGTTTTCCCAAGGGTGACATCTCGAGATAATTCGGAAGAAGAAGCCGAAGAAGATCGCCGGCGTAAGGAACGCACCCGTCTGGACTCTCTTTCCTCAGCCAGTGGTGGGAATGATCGGAGTGGTGAGAGGGGGACCGTCGTTGCTTCGAGGCCCCTCGGTGATGAGGTTCAAGGGGTGAACGGTGGGAGACCTCAGGTGGGGTCCCGCCTTGATGAGACTGGACTGTCCCCCGCACCCCTTCATCGGGCGCAGGGGGATGGGGTGCAGCAGCCAAACAATGCTCTTGCAGCCCCCGTACCATTATCATCAGGTCCTAGACCTGGTGAGCCAGAACCTCGAGCCGGTCAGGCCGGCTTATCTATGCAGGGGCCGGAGCATGGAGGTTGGCCTCCGATTGCTCAGCCCGTGGAATGCGCTCTGCGGCTTGACTGGAGGAAGCTTCCTGTACTCGTGTAGTCACCATTTTTCCCTCGCAGAATTGGTGGGGTCACAGGGAGAACTTTTCATCTTCCTCCTGTGCGAACTAGCCCCCCTTCCTGGCGCGCCAATCTGTTGCTGCCAAATCAATTGCGATGGACATCGGGTGGGCTGAGATCTCCACAGGCCTGCGAGAATGTGGAGAGGTCACCGTCTTCCTTCTAGAGCCTGCAAAAAGTCCCGGACCGGTGGTTCCGGTGGGAACCCTCCGACGCCCAAGTCAGTGGGTTGTAGAACAGGAATTGTATATGAGTAGAACTTGAGAGATAGAGAGAAAGAGATATCCCTCTTGCATTGAGCTCGGGTCCTTTTTTATACCTGTCTAGGGGTCTCGTTTACCTCATTCCATTGGAACCATCGAATCTTCCTCGTTGGGATAAGTTTCTTCGAACGGCAAGTGGTTAAGCCATTGCTGGATGAGGGCCGCTTGTAGCGGTAACTGCTGAACGAGCTAACACTGGCCCATGATTTCAGCGAGCGAGGTACACGGCAAGTAGATCTCGAATCACAGGATCTGTTGTATGAGATGGGTCATTGTGCATGCGAAAAAGGTGTTGAGTTAGGACCGAAGCCGTTGTTGGAGGCCGGCGCTGGAGGCCGACACTGGAGGCCGGCGCTGGAGGCCGGAGAAAGGCTAGCGCTGGAGGCCGTTGCTGGAGGCCGACACTGGAGGCTGACGCTGGAGGCTAGCGCTGAAGGCCGGAACCAAAGGCTAGCGCTGGAGGCCGTTGCTGGAGGCCGACGCTGGAGGCCGATGCTAGGCCAGCGCTGAAGGCCGGAGCCAAAGGCCAGCGCTGGAGGCTGGCGCTGGAGGCCGACGCTGGAGGCCAACGTTGAAGGCCGGAGCCAAAGGCCAGCGTTGGAGGCCGTTAGTGGAGGCCGACGCTGGAGGCTGGCGCTGAAGGCCGGAGCGAAAGGCCAGCGCTGGAGGTCGACGCTGAAGGCCGGAGCCAAAAGCCAGCGCTGAAGGCCGGCGCTGGAGGCCGATGCTGGAGGCCGGTGCTGGAGGTCGGAGCCAAAGGCCGGCACTGGAGTTATATTTCTAGGTTTTGCTGTCACATCATTATTTTCGGAAATCGTGCAAAAGATAATACCACCCAGAAGAATCGGCCAGCCGTATCAGCTGCAAATAGGACGGATCAGATCGGATTATATCTAATTCTAATTTGATTTGATTTTATATTTATTTTTGATTTTGAATCTAAACCCAATCTACCTATTGATCAGATCATATCTAATTGTGTTTGGATCAGGTTGGATCATGGGTCAATTGACCCATTTGCAAGCCTTAACAACAACCAAAGTTGAGAGGGTGTTAGTCAATTTGCAAGCATTAGCCTTATAAGAATGGCTGACTCATTTCAAACGTTCATACGTAATGGATGGACAAAATTCTATCCAATTGAATGCTCCATGATGTTAGCAAATTGATTCATTGCATTCCAAGTTTGAGTAGGTTTTAACAGCTGGGAATTATTTTATGTGCAATGAAATTTAGTTACCATGTTTTGTTTCTTTTTGTTGTATTGTAGTTGTAGGTCAAGGTTTATAAAATTGGTACCAGACCCAAACTGATCAATACAAGACAGCACATTAATACTATATTGTATTGGCACATGGTATGTCTGCTGGCACTGTTTTGGTGCTCATTCTCCCAATCTTGAGTTTTATTAACAACAGGATCTAACATCATAGTGATGGCTATCGGATATAGTGATGGTGGTGGCTATGGTGGACAAACCAACTGTCACCATGGGTGTCAGATCTGAGCCATCAATGAGTTATCACGTTCTAAACCAAAGTGGATATAGATATAGAACATGACAATCCACCATACCCTCGGATTAATTTCTAGAATATAAGGCACCTTCTCAGAGCTATTAAATTAAAATAAATAACTTTTTTAATTAATAAATTGAAATTAAGCATAATATTAATATCCAAATAACGTTAATGTCTACAATGTTAACATGAGGAAAACTATATGAAAAATACTAAATATCCTATAATAAATGAAATCAATTCTTAGTCAGCTTTTAGCTAACTCCTGCTTATGTCTTAACCTCTAAAATAAAAACAACCATAAAATTTAATTAGCTAATGTATAGTAAGTAATCCTTAATCATGCTTAAAGGGATCAAGCACCAAATACATGCATAAAATACAAATACTTAAATATTATATTATAAATAATTTTAGTAGTAATTCTTTCATGCCATTTAGTAACAATAATAGATTTTAAAATTATATCTTTAATTTTAAAACTATGATAACAACTCTACAATGATAACCATGGTTACATATAAACCTTATGATGAGGCCAAAATAGGTTGCTGCATTTAACCCTATGGAGATAGGTCAAAAATATGTCGTTGCATATATTTTCTACAAAGATGGGTTTCGAATTATAAGTCTTCGCTCAAGCCTTGAAAAGTAGGAACAATATTTCATGAATCATAGTTGATTGAGAGTTTATAGCTTATGGCTAAACTTGTCATAACTTGTTTCATATTAAACAACTTATGCTTTACTTAAGTGTCATACAAGTTCACATAACTTAATATTCAAGTTTCATATGTAAATGAATTTAAAAGTAAATTACAACATGAATTAATATCTCATAAGAAATTTAATAGGCACATGAGTAACATATCATTGTATTTTCATGCTTACTTGATTCAATTTTTGATAACAATATTATAAAAATTTTACAAAATCCTATCACATCAGAAATGCCTATATTTTCTACTAAGTATAATAACATTTCAAATAAATTTTATAAAACTAGCAATTTTACTAGATTTTGAACACATAAATTTCTATCATATAAAATTTTAACACGTCTTGTATGAATAAATATTTCAAAAATTAAATTCTAAGCATGGTAACACTTCCAAAATAATATTCTATAAAATCAACAAATCTAGGATTTTTTGTAATTAATTAAAATATCTATAAAATATGAAATTTAAATCTTAATTATTTATAAGCACTTTAACCATGCTTTGGTTTACTTACCTTGAAATCGCTTATTAGTAGAGTTAAGCTTAATAAACTAGATGTGCAACCTGCCTACAATGATTAAATCAAATGCAATATTAGGATTAGGTATACATAAATAAGAACTTGGGTTTAAGGCAGTTAACCCAAACTTGTGGCCAAGACTTAAACCTCGTGGCATCGTAATCGAGAGTGGATTTGGTTTTGCTGGGGTTCATATGATCAAAAGATAGAATAAATAAATAACACAAATATAGAAAGCTAAAGGGGGTAAAATGGAGAAAATTAAAAGAAGGAGAAGAGGACGGATCTCTGGCTAACCCAAGGTAGTTTTCGACCCAGCAGAAGGTCCGACGAAGTTTGTTTCAGGCAATAGAATATGATCTTAATCTATTTTAAAATAGGGGAGCCAATATATTCTTCGTAGCAAAATAAGAGCAACCACTAGAAATAAGGACACTAGAAAGAAAGATTAGTATATATATTTACAATAAAACAAGAGCAACCATTAAAAAATAAGGGCACTAGAAAGAAAGTTATACTAACCCGGATGAGGGTTGGGAGAAGAGGATTCCCAAAAGCACCTTGCAACCCCAATGTACATTTTAATAGGAACTACAAATTAAGTATCCATAAATTAATACGCCACCAAATTATTGAGACCAGGCTTGATAAAAATTAGCATGGTATTAGTCAGGGAAAATAGGTCCTTTATCAAGGATCATGCCTTTTCCATCAAACTGACGTCAGCCATTGTGCATAATTCATTAGTGCAAATTTGATGGTAGGATTCTGACTTTTTTTTTTTTTAAAGTATGACAGGATTAAGAAGTTTTCTGTGACTAGCTGTTGATCCAACTTGGCCCTAGATAAAGACACCATAAGAATGAGAGGACTAGTATGAAACCTTAAAGGTCAATTAGAAGGCATATTGGTGGGTAAGCAATCCAAGCAAAGACTGGGAAAACAAGGGTCAATAGAGGGACGTGTGCTTATCTTTTAAGGCCCAAATTTTAGTTAAAGAAGCAAATTCCAACAAAATTCCAAACTATTGTCCTAATAACATGCAAAAAGTGGATCGTATCATTTTGAATGGATTAAATCATAGTAATCATGGTATAGAAATTTTGTTTTCAATTGTAAGAAGTACTGTTCATGAACATACTGTTTTGGGAATTTAGGTATTTTTAATTTTCTTCAAATTCTGAAATTCTCAGGTGGGTTGGTATGAGTCCACATTGACCAAAATAAAATTTTAAGATTAGATTACAAATGAGATAAAATATTTTAGCATGATAGATGTCTCCAGGGTTGAAAACAAATATTGAATAAATTTAAGTAACCAAATAAGTTATATAGGAATGGGCCAGGCTTTGTCCTTACAAACCAAAGCATACCATAATCTATATATTGTTATCACAGTATAGGTGCAACACCCTAAGCTCATCTGCAAATATTTTGAATATATAAATTTCTATCATATAAAATTTTAACACATGTCTTATATGAATAAATATTAAAAAAATTAAATTCTAAGCATGGTAACACTTTCAATATAATATCCTATAAAATTACTAATCTAGGATTTTATGCCATGGTCTCATATCATTTGTAACGCCTAAGTTCATTTGCTGATTCAATTAATCTGTTAACGAATCAAATTGTGTGACTTTAAAAATTTGAATGGAAGCTAATTGATAATAGATGAACTTGATTTATAAATGCTTTAATTTTTTTTTTGTGAAATTTTTTTAAGATATTATAATAGATTATTCCATATTTAAACGAAAGGAGTAAGCAACTAGGAGACTTACCAATAATGAACTGATTATCGATTTGGCTTTCAAATCCGCCGATAAACCGGGGAAGAAGGTGGCATGTCCTCTTAGTTGCTCTCTCTCTCTCTCTCTCTCTCTCTCACCCTAACTCCAGCAAGCGAACTTCTTAAGAGAGATTAAAGAACCCCAAAAAAATAAAAATAAAAAACCACTCTCTCACCAAAACTAAGACCTATGTCTTGCACAAGTTGTCTTGAATTAACTTGGCCTTTTGATCCAGGTGTTGGCCTTTGGAGCTTCCAACAACTCATCATTACAAGTTGCCCGTAATCAATTCTGCAGCCTTGGCGGTCATCCGGTGGTTTGTCCGTAGCGCATTCTCTTGGTCGTCTTCCATGGCCGTGTAATAAGTTAGTGAAGGGCTCCAGCCATCAGCGTAGTATTAAATTGAAGTAATCATTTAAATTCTGAACAATTCACTGAATAGATACCAGTGAAAAGTTCATTCTAATTTTTAAACAAGTAGCAAAATAGGGAGGGTTTTTGGTCAATTAACAGTATATATTGCAAAGTGTAGCTAATTAAATGCCAGACTAGATGAGATAGGAGCTGGGCTATGCATTGGTAGAGATGTTCAATTCTCAAATTAACTCCGACCAGCTGTACTATCCATCGGACTTACAGTTTTGACCAGGCCTAATCAAAGTCGTAGAGGCAGCATACATACGTATGTATGTGTTGAGAGGTAAAATCATTATTACATTAATGTTCGTGCGAGGCGGCTAAGGCTAACCTCCTTCCTTCGTCCCTTCCGGGCTTCCATAGCTCGGCCCCTCCGGGCTTCCATAGCTCGGCTCCTTCGGGCTTCCATAGCTCGGCCCTTCCGGGCTTCCGTAGCTCGGCTTCTTCGAGCGATCCACAACCTAACATCTACCTCCGCGGAACCTGACGCGGGAGAGCCCGGGCCTACCAGAACGGCACCTTAGACAAGGAATCATGTCGGGACGTGGCCTAAAACCTATCATAACCGCCCCAGGCCTACTCAACTAGATCTCGAGACATCAAGGAGCTCTCCCAGCCGTCGATACCTGAACAAGCGGGATATGGATTCTAACGGCCCCACAACAGCCTGATTCTGTCTGCCTCCATATCGTAACAACCTCCGAACCTTCCAGAAGGCGCTTAAAACCAAAGTGACAGTCTATAAATATCAGACTCGCAGATTCCCTCAGGTACGCACATCTCCTTGCGCACAGGCACGCGCTCTCTACACGCGCACCTCACTGCTCTCTCCAGCAGCTCGTTGGCGCTCCTGCCCTCTGGAGCTCCGATTGGCCGCCCCCGGAGAGGCCTCCCGGAGAGATCCACCTCCCCACTGTCTGGTTGATCGCCGATTTCTTCTCCACTGACTTGAGCGTCGGAGGGTCTTCCGCGGAGGACCACCCCCAGCGTCCCCCGCGTGTGGACTTCTTTTGCAGGTCCGCCCCCTCTTCCTGGAGATCGACCGCGCCGAGTCGGAGGATGGATCCCGGCGGCAATAGATTGGCGCTAGAGGAAGGGCCTCAAGTCCCATTAAAACTTGAAGAAAGAAGACAAGGATCTAAATCCGGAGAAGAACCTCTCCCATGGCCAACCGGAGGAGAGCAACCTCTGAAGCCCAAGATCAGGTCGCTTCCCAGAGGCCTGATCCGACTGGCGCTACAGCGCCGCAACCTCCACCGGTCGAAACCCCATCGCCGCCTGCTATCCCGGTGACCCAAGATCAGTTCGCTACGCTGGTCCAACAGGTCCAGGCCCTTACCCACCTGGTACAAGAGCACCTTGTAGCTCCTCCTACTTCGCATCCTCAGAAGGAGACGGCGATTTCTTCTTCGCCGGCGACCTCCTCCTCTAATCCGCATGAATCAACGGATCCCCCACATCGCCCCAGGGGGGACAAACCAGTCCCGCGAGCCGGTTATGATAGAGATCCTCTCAGATCTCGGCGAGCCCACTCCCTCTCCCCGGCGACATCTCACCATGATTCCACGCCATCCTTGCGATTCTCACGCCCAGCTCCTCCTCTAACCTGTGAAGAGGAGATCCGCCGTCAGATCCAGGAGATGCGTCAGGAGCTGAACGCCGCCAAGCAGACCCATCTGTCCCAGCCCAAGGCGGAGCAGGGCATCCCTTTCTCTAAGGGGATCATGGAGGAAGTGATTCCCTCCCATGTCAAACTACCAGCCGTCGAGCCCTATCACGGCTCCACTGACCCGGACGACCATCTCAGTAGCTTCCGGTCAATAATGATGTTCCACGGAGCATCTGATGCGGTCCTCTGCCGCGCCTTCCCATCCACCCTCAGAGGATCCGCCCGAACCTGGTTCAATGCATTGAAGCCAGGTTCCATTGATTCATTCGACGAGCTGAGCCACCTTTATATTGGCCAATTCGTCAGCAGTCGCCGCCACCGACGAAGATCTGACTCCCTCTCCGAAGTCAAGCAGAGAGAGGGGGAGTCCCTGAGGAATTATCTTGGCCATTTTAATAAGGCCATGTTAGAGGTGGACCACCTTAATTATGAGGTGGCGATGTCCGTCCTGGCGGGGGAGTCTCGAAGGAGAGCGACTTCTACCTGGCTATGGAGGTCAGCTACCCCCCAGCCTATCTGATATGATGGCCCTTGCGGACAAATATGCTAGGGTCGAGGAATCGCGGAGAATTGCCCGCGCTGAGCATGAGAAGAAGCAGGAGCCTAAAGTCCTTGACAGGCACCGTCCCGCCGGCGGCCAAGTCCGCCTCGCCGCCAAAGAGTCCCTCCGCTGCCGCCAAGGAATCGCTCCCGGAGTCCTCCCAGGCGATTCGATCGCTATACTCCGCTGACTGTGCCCCGGGCGCAAATCCTTATGGAGATAGAGCGCCAACTTCCCCGGCCGTACCTCTCCGAGGGAACCCGACCCGAAGAGATCCCGCCAAGTACTGCTGCTACCATAGGGAGCACGGTCATGACACTGAAGAATGCTGGCAGCTGAAGAATGAAATAGAGAGGCTGATTCGGCGGGGACGGCTGGATCAGTTCAGGAGGGTGCCCGAGCCGCAACAACAAGGAGGTGACCGTCAGCTCGAGCTCCAACAACCTCCTCCTCCACCCAATCCGCCATGATTGGCCGCATCAACATGATTGAAGAGGCCGGCGGATCGAGCCCCAGGGGGCGGTGAGGAACCGGCGCCAAAAAAGGCAAGGACAGGCGAACTCTCCTTCTCCGATGATGATCTTCTGGGAATACAACTCTCCCACGATGACGCAGTAGTTGTATCCCTTAATTTGAACAATTATGATGTAAGCCGAATCCTCGTTGATAGTGAAAGCTCGGTAAATGTTTTGTACCTCGGTGTGTTTGCCAGGATGAAATTGCTCATGGAAAACCTTCGAGCCATGGATTCCGCCCTGATGGGATTCACCGGCGACGTCATTATCCCGGAAGGAATCGTCACCCTGACGGTCCGCGCAGGAACCTGGCCCCTTGTGACTATTGTACAGACCGATTTCCTAGTGACCGACCTCAGATCCCCATACAAAGCCATATTCGGCAGGCCTGGCTTGATGTCCCTCAAGGCAGTTGTCTCTATCCCGCATCTGTCTATGAAGTTCCCCACCGAGCGAGGAGTTGGAGTGGTTCGGGGAAGTCAGTCCATGGCTCGGCAATGTTTCGTTACGAGCCTTCAGTCTAGAATGCCCAAAGTTGATGGGCTAGACGCTCGCGAAGACTTCGCCGAACAACGGGGAGAACCGGCAGAGGAATTGGAGGAAGTACCATTGGACGAAGCTCAGCCCGACCGAACCGCAAGAATCGGATCGCTACTCAAAGGAGAGTCTCAGCACAGGTTGATCAGATTCCTCCAAAGCAATGCCGACATCTTCGCCTGGACCGCCTCCGACATGCCAGGAATCAACCCCGAGGTCCTCGTCCACCATCTCAATGTGGACGAGATGCACAGGCCTGTTAAGCAGAAGAAGAGAAGCTTTGCCCCAGAGCGGCAAAAAGCCATTGAAGAAGAGGTCGACAAACTCATAAAGGCCAACTTCGTCCGAGAGGTAAATTACCCAAACTGGCTGTCAAATGTCGTCATGGTGAAAAAGTCGAACGACAAGTGGAGGATCTGCATCGACTTCACCGACCTCAACAAAGCCTGCCCGAAGGATAGCTTCCCCCTCCCTCAGATCGATCAGCTCGTGGACGCCACCTCAGGCCACCAGATGCTGTCATTTATGGACGCCTATTCCGGTTACAATCAGATCCGAATGGCCCCTGAAGATGAAGAAAAGACCGCCTTCATAACCGACCGAGGTACTTATTGTTACCGTGTTATGCCTTTTGGTCTTAAGAATGCAGGGGCAACCTACCAGCGGCTGGTTAATAAGGTGTTCAAGGAGCAAATCGGCCGGAACATGGAGGTATACGTGGACGATATGCTGGTCAAAAGCAAGGAAGCGCCACGACATATTGAGGACCTCTCAAAAGCTTTGCAACGTTGCGCAAATATGGGACGAAACTCAACCCGACCAAGTGCGCCTTCGGCGTCAACTCAGGGAAGTTCCTCGGCTTCATGGTCTCCCAGCGAGGTATCGAAGCTAACCCCCAGAAGATTCAAGCTCTCCAACAAATGGCGCCCCCTGCATCTGTTAAAGAGGTCCAGCGCCTAACCGGGAGGATAGCGGCCCTTAACCGCTTTGTGGCGCGATCGGCCGAGAGATGCCTCCCCTTCTTCAAAACTCTCCGATCGGCCAAAAACTTCCAGTGGACTCCCGAATGCCAAAGGTCATTCCAAGATCTCAAGAAGTACCTCGGCTCGCCCCCTTCCTCAGCAGTCCAACCCCAGGAGAGACCTTATTCTTGTACCTGGCTTTCGGAAGCGCGGTCTGCTCGGTGCTGATCAAGGAAGAAGGCAAAGCCCAAAAGCCGATCTACTATGTGAGCAGGCTGCTCCGCGATGCGAAGACGAGGTACAGCAGGATTGAAAAGATGGTGTTGGCCTTGATCACCTCAGTTCGAAAGCTACGACCATATTTCCAAGCACATTCCGTAACGGTCCTGACTGACCAACCCATCAAGGCGGTAGTCCACCGTCCCGAGACGTCGGGAAAAATGACCAAATGGGCCGTCGAGCTAAGCGAGCATGACATACATTTTCAGCCTCGTCCGGCCATCAAAGCCCAAGTACTGCCCGACTTCCTCCTCGAGTGTACCATCCCGGAGGACGGTTCTACCCCAGACTCTCTTGAAGAGCCAAAGTCTGGAGTCCGGTGGCTCCTCCACGTCGACGGGTCGTCCAGTGCCCATCACTCCGGTGCGGGTTTAGTTCTTACCAGTCCTGAGGGGATGACCTTCGAGTATGGCGTCCGATTCTCCTTCCCGGCTTCCAACAACGAAGCCGAGTACGAAGCTCTGTTAGCCGGTCTCCGGATCACCCGCAATCTGAAGGTGGAAAAGCTCAATGCCTTCACCGACTCTCAGCTGGTAGCCGGCCATGTTCGGGGAGAATTTGAAGCCCGGGAACCGAACATGATTTGATATCTCTAGGAGGTGCGTAACTTGCTTCCCCATTTTTCCGAATTTGAAATTATTCAGATTCCCAGATCTGAGAACGCCCGTGCCAACCTACTCTCCCGATTGGCAACCGCGGAGACGATGGATGCCGAACAAAAGTTCCACCTGGAGACTCTGGAAAAGCCGAGCATCACGGAGGCCGACCGGGTGATGCAAGTTGAGGCCGAACCATCCTGGTTCGACCCTATCCTCAAATATCTCAAAGAAGGGTCACTTCCATCCGACCGAAGGGAGGCTAGGAAGCTGAAGCTGCAGGCCATCCGCTACGTGTTGATTGACAACCAACTTTACAAGCGGTCATTTTCCATGCCGCTACTTAGATGCCTTCGCCCATCAGAAGCGGACTACGCTCTGCGTGAGGTACATGAAGGGATTTGCGGCAACCATTTGGGAAGCCGGTCCCTCTGCCATAAAGTGCTGCGACAAGGCTATTACTGGCCGACCATGCAGAAAGACGCGGACGATCTGGTCCGCGCCTGCGACCCCTGCCAAAGACATTCAAACATCCAAAGATTCCCTTCCACCGAGCTAGTTTCTATATCCTCCGCTTGGCCCTTTGCCAAATAGGGGATGGACATCCTCGGCCCATTCACGCTTGCAACAGGACAGCGGAAATTCTTGTTTGTCGCCATCGACTACTTCACCAAATGGGTCGAAGCGGAAGCGGTTGCGCAAATTACTGAAGCACGGGCTAGAGATTTTGTTTGGAGGTCCATCATCTGCCGATTTGGCCTCCCGCACACCATAATCACTGATAATGGCAAGCAGTTCGACAACTCCAAATTTTCCAGTTCTACGAGGAGCACGGGATTCGTCACCACCTTACTTCGGTCGAGCACCCACAAGCCAATGGAACGGCCGAGGTGACCAACAGAACCCTCCTCCAGGGAATTAAAGCTCGCCTCTCCAAAGCCCAAGGCAGGTGGGCAGATGAGCTACATCATGTCTTGTGGGCCTACTGCACAACCCCAAGAATCCCGACAGACGAGACCCCATTCCGAATGGCTTTCGGTACAGAGGCCGTTATCCCTGTGGAAGTCGGTCTCCCATCATTGCGGGTGGAGAGCTACTCAGAGGAGACTAGCAACGAACAACTCCGCACCAACCTCGACCTAATAGAGGAAATCAGAGAGAAGGCCCAGATTAGAACGGCTGCCTATCAACAAAGGGTGGCCCATTACCACGCTTCCAGAGTTAAAGGGAAGACCTTCCTGCCCGGCGACCTTGTCCTCCGAAAGGCCTCTGTTTCCAAACCGCTGGAACAAGGAAAGCTAGCGCCGAACTGGGAGGGCCCGTACTAGGTAGCGGAGATTATTGGACCGGGAACCTACAAGCTACAGGATCTGGATGGGAAGTCCATTCCCCGGAACTTGGAACGCGGTCAACCTTCGTAAATATTATCAATAGGGTATATCCTCTCTGAATTCATCTTCGCATGCCTCACTATACATTCCTGCTTATCTGTTTCCTCAAAACCTGTCGCGTGAATCATTATGCACTATATTGCTATAAATTGCAAGAAGAAACAGATACTGCTTACCAATCCTCGGTACAACCGAGCTGTCTGTTTGAACAGGAATCTCGAACCTTGGCAGGGCCAAGTAAAATATTCTCCGAACCTCGGCTGGGCCGAGCAACGAATCTTCGAACCTTGGCAGGGCCAAGTAAAATATTCTCCGAACCTCGGCTGGGCCGAGCAACAAATTCTCCGAACCTTGGCAGGGCCAAGTAAAATATTCTCCGAACCTCGGCAGGGCCGAGCAACAAATTCTCCGAACCTTGGCAGGGCCAAGTAAAATATTCTCCGAACCTCGGCAGGGCCGAGCAACAAATTCTCCGAACCTTGGCAGGGCCAAGTAAAATATTCTCCGAACCTCAGGGCCAAGTAAAATATTCTCCGAACCTCGGCAGGGCCGAGCAACAAATTCTCCGAACCTTGGCAGGGCCAAGTAAAACATTCTCCGAACCTCGGCTGGGCCGAGCAACAAAACCTTCAGGGCCAAGTCTCGAACCTCGGCAGGGCCGAGCAACAAATTCTCCGAACCTTGGCAGGGCCAAGTAAAATATTCTCCGAACCTCGGCTGGGCCAACAAATTCTCCGAACCTTGGCAGGGCCAAGTAAAACATTCTCCGAACCTCGGCTGGGCCGAGCAACAAATCTCCGAACCTTGGCAGGGCCAAGTAAAATATTCTCCGAACCTCGGCAGGGCCGAGCAACAAATCTCCGAACCTTGGCAGGGCCAAGTAAAATATTCTCCGAACCTCGGTGGGCCGAGCAACCTCCGAACCTTGGCAGGGCCAAGTAAAATATTCTCCGAACCTCGGCCCGAGCAACAAATCTCCGAACCTTGGCAGGGCCAAGTAAAATATTCTTCGAACCTCGGCAGGGCCGAGCAACGAATCAAGGCTCCGAGCCGTAGCAAGGCCAGGCAAAAATCATTCGGGCTGAAATCCTAGATAAAAACCTAAGTGCACAGGCCCCGGCTAAAGCCGGGCGGCCTCCAAATAGTCCCCGAAGGACTTCGTCGGTTTGAAAACGAGCGCGTTAAACAAAAACCGTCGACGCACAAAAAAAAGCCACCATTGGCAAACCCCTTTTTGAGGCCATTGAGCCCCATAATCGGCCAGAGGCCCCAAGCAGAGCTAGGAGATCCCCCTGCTACTGAAAACCTTTTGGGTGACGCCCCTATAGCCCGTCGTTCAAAGCGTCTATATCAACGCACAAAAACGATGGGGTCACGCCAACACCCTGATTCATCACACGGATCAAGGCCATAAATTCTTGAAGAAAAGGACTTCCAAAGCAAGATCCATTTTTCATTTAGAAAAGAGGATTACAAAAAGGCAGTAAAAAACATAAGCAGGAAGAGAGGCCCCGAATCAGAATCCGGAGTCACTCCCGGAGGCTAGCAGCTCCTCCAGGCGCTCCGTCAAGTCAGCCACTTGCTGACGAAGGGACGCAATCTCCTCCCTTTGCCGGTCCGCCAACCGGCATAGGCCTCCGCCTCCCTGACCGACACATCCATGTACTCTTCGGCGATCCTCGCGAGCTGATTACTCGCAAAGGCCGACGCTAGGCCCTATCCATCAACAGTGATGGAGGTACGCCTCCCCTCCAAATGCGGCAGGCTGTCGAGCGAGGAACGCGACCCGACTGATGATCGCCCTGGAGAGGCCATTTTTTTGGAACTTAAACCGAGGGATGGCCGAAACCGATGCCCCTCGGTCGTATTTATACTCGCCAGGCAGGTATCTTTATCGGTCGTACCGTAACCACCGACCCATAAGAACTTGCCACGCATCGCCGTTTCAATACTTGCGAAATCCGGAGTGTCGCACCCCGTCCCAAGCGAGATCGTTAAGCGCGAGCAGGTTGTTCGGGAATTCCCCAAGCAGAACATTTTTCGATCTATCGGCCCTCGCAATAAATGCATTCGGCGCTTCCCCGAGCCTCTTAATGCCGGCCTCTTTTTCGGAAAACGCGGAAGTCCGGCATTCGGCCAATAACCTGCCCCCTCGGGAAGAGTGGCCTCACCAATAAAAGCGTGACGATATGCCGCTCGTTCCGCTCTGGCGCCCCTTACCAAGCGCCACGTGGACCTAACGCTGTGGCCCACAATGACAACCGAGTCGCTCCCTTGAGCCCTCCGAACCTTGGCAGGGCCATCTCTCGAACCTTAACTCCGAACCTCGGCAGGGCCAAGAACCTCGGCAGGGCCAAGTTAACCTCTGAAAGGGCCTCGGCTGGGTCGAGTGGGAATCTCTAACCTTGGCAACCTTGGCTGAATCTCCGAACCTTGGCCCAAGTCAAATATCTCCGAAACTCGGTTGGCCCGAGTGACGGGTTCCCTGAACCATGATGGGAAAAAGTATGGATTCCCCGAACTTCGGCCAAGGCCGGCCCGCGATAATCCGAGCTCCGGTAAAAGCGAAGCACAAAAATATCAGGCTTCAGGCAGAGTAAGGAGCATGTTTCACCGAATGATCTCTGAACCGCACACGAACCTCGGTTAGTTCGGACGGCGTGAGATCCTCGTCTAAGGACGAGCGGAACGCCTTTGTACCCCACAAACAACAATAACAACAAGCTCGGCACAAAAAGAAGAGATTGAAAAACAGAACATAACTCTCTTTATTGCCGATCAAGATCAGTTACAAATGCCTCACAGGCGTTACAAGAGCATTGAAATGCATAAAATAAAGGCAAATACAAAACTCGGGCAACTGCTCCAAAGCAGACCTAGCCAATCTAGGATGCTCCGCATCCGATCGTCAGGCCAGACGAATCGCATCCAGTCAGTTCGGGCTGATAAAGCCCGGTCGACATGGACCAATATTTGCGACTGGCTTCAAGTGGTAGCGATGGCCCAACCGAGATATCTGGATGGCCATCCAGACCACCCAACCGCTCCCCTCGATGAGCAAGTAGGAGGCCAGCGGACCCGGCGTCGGAACGCTCTCCCAAACCAAGTACGTACCGCCATGCCTCGCCAAGTCTCAAGGACAAGGAGTCGGCGGGCAATGCACCTTCACCCCCCGTGGTAAAAGATTCCCCAGGCGGGCCGAGCCCAGGAATCGAAAGGAGGAGAAGTTCAAGTAAGTCATGGGAGGCCGCGTGCACTTCCTACCATGCGTCTCCGAAGGGGACAAAGGTCACACTAGAAGAGTTATTAAGCGCTCTCCGTGTGATCCCCGCGCCCTCTTTGTGCGCTCTCCATGTGATCTCCGGGACCCATCCCTAAGAGTGAGCCATTCTTCGGCAGCTCCCCAGTCGCCCCAGCTATCCGGCGGCAAGGAGCCTATGAGAGGAAAGCTCGGTCCTCCCACTCGTAGCAGCAGAGAAATGAGCATAATGGAAGCTCTGGAAAAGACACTTTGGGGATAACCAAACATGACCCCCCCTTTTTTCCCCTTTTTATAGCAGAAACCGGCCGGGAAAAGCTACCCAAGCTGAGAGTCCTGAGATTCAAAAATCTGGCCCACGCCCCCACGTGGCCCCTCAGGATAGATGCAGCGCCCCACTGCGCGCCAAGCCCACCACCTGAGTTACGACGTGTACGGAGATCTCCTCCTGATCCCGAGTCATAGTCATTTAATGCGGGAGATCGCCAGCCAGCACCTCGAAAACTGGCGGGCTCAGAATATCATCCTTCGAAAGTGACGTCCTCCAATGGCAAGCGATTGCGTGCGCGACAAAGCAATCCGCATGGGAAAAGAGCACCTTCCGGAAAGCTCTGATGCAGCTTTATGCCCCCCACTACGCCGTATCATCAATTCTGGTAAAATAAAAACCGAATCACCTGCGGAACAGCAGGGCATTGACAGAATAGCAGAAGCGCGAAGAACCTAGTTTATTTCGTCGGCCCCAGCCGACCTAAGCCGACCTATTTTGCCTGTCGGCCCCAGCCCTACTTTTTTCGTCGGCCCCAGCCGAGCCGACCTATTTTGTCTGTCGGCCCCAGCCGACCGTCGCCCCAGCCGACCTATTTTGCCTTTGTCGGCCCCAGCCAACCTATTTTGCCTGTCGGCCCCAGCCGACCTATTCTGTCGGCCCCAGCCGACCTATTTTTGTCTGTCGGCCCCAACCGACCTACTTTTCTTGTCGGCCCCAGCCGACCTACTTTTCTTCGTCGGCCCAAGCCGACCTGGTTTGCCCATCGGCCCAGCCGACGCGTTTCCTTCAATCTCGGATAAGGATGACCTAAGAGCGTCAGTGAGCCATAGGTCGCTCACAATCGAGGCGGAAACGACAACAAGGTCACGCAAGGAAAACACTCAAGTGGAAACGGGAAATTCATTTATTAAGAAACGTCAGACTAATGTCTAAAAGACGGGATACAAGAACATCTCCTAAGGACCGGGAGCCACATAGCTTTAGAAAAGCCCTCAGTCACATCTGAGGAAGCGTGACTAGGTTCGCCCTTCTCCAATATTTTCGCCCCCTCTGCGGCAGTTTGCGACCGTCCCTCAGAAGCTGCAGCTTCGCTGGGACCAGGGGCGGCGCCAAGTTCGGCATCAGAAATGTTAACATATTCATCTTCATCTTCTTCTTCAGACTCGCCATCGTTGAGATTTTCAGCACTCAGGAAAGAAAGATCCCATTCCGGGTGCCCACTGAGTATCCTCTGTTTGCACTCTTCCATCCCATGATGGAAGGCGTCTACGCTGATAGCGTCTTGCCTCCCCTTAAGTATGGCGAGCTGCATGTTGGCCTCAGTGGCCTGTTTCTCAGCCTCTGCGACTTGGGCCCACAGAATAATATTTTGCTCCTCGAACTCACCGGCCCGCGTCTCAAATTCTGAGCTCTTGTTGCGGCTGGACACAAGCTCGCCTTTCTGAAGCCAGCCGGACCTAGAAAAAAGCCATACCTCCTCCTCTCGTCTGGCCAACCTTTTGGCCGACTCCTCAGCCTCACTCCTGTCCTAGTCAGCCCCGACCAGCTCGACTCTCTCCTGCAGATTGTTGATCCTCAACTGCTTGGCTTCGCATCCTCCCGGGCGTGGGATAGCTCGTTATTCACCCGAGCTATCACCCCTTGTTGCCATTTAGCACCCTCCCTCAAATGGGCAATTTCGCTGTCGCGGCGCTTCAGTCGCTCCTCCACCTTGCCAAGCATCCTAGTTAAACGCTTCCTCTCGTCGGCAGCTTCCTTCCCCAGCTGACCCATACTCTCGCTATGTTCTCTCTGCATCGCCTTCACCTCCGCAGAATGTTTCGACTCGATTCTGGCCAGCTCCAGGCACGCATCGTCGTTCTCGCCAGGAGTTCCTGCAACTCCTCTACCCTGCGCTTTTTCTTGGACACCTCGGCCTGGGCAGCTTGATATGCCGTCCTTATCCCCTGCAAGCTCCTGTCGCTAATTGTCATGAGTTCCTCAAACTTCTCAGACACCTTCAGCCGCGACTGGAGCTCGGCATTATCCCTCCTGGCTTGAACACTGGCCCCTGTCGCCAAGCTTAGACGCCAGCATATAGCCCGGGAGAGCAGAACACTCTGCAAGATAAAAATCGAATGCGTGAGGGTCAATCCAAAACACCTACCTGAGAATGGCAACTTACCCGTGAGGCATAGGCCCGAGTCATCCTCATCAGGGTCGCATTATCGATATCGAGAAGAAGATGAACTCTCGGCCACGCCTTGCTGTCCAAACGAAGCATCGACCAACCCCAGATCGGCAAATTTGTCCGCCGAGGGATCCGCGCCCGGATACAGGGCCGACCTCATCATGGCGGAAAATGCCTCCTCAATACCAGCATCCGAGCTGCTGGGTTGGCCAACCCCACCTAAAGGACCGGCCTGGGCGGCCCCCGTCTGAGAGGCTTCAACCTCCCAGCCTCCTCTCAAGGCCCTGGCTTGGGTTTCTTCAGATAGTTCGGCCAGCCCAAGCGCCAGCCTCCCCAAAACCTTTTTCGAAGAAGCTCCCAATGCGGAGCTCCCGCCTTGCCGCGTCTCCTTCTTCGATGCCCCTTCCTCGGTTACCACCATCTGTGTCTCCGCCATCGGGCCCCCCGAGGTCCCGGCCTGTTCTACCACTTGCATCTCCTCCGCAGGCTCCCCCGAAGCCTCGGTCTGACCCGCCTCACTACTTCCGGACTCCCCTGCGGAGAGACCGAGAGAAGGCTCCCCCTGAACCTCCTCGGCTACGGCCGCCACCTCTTCCTCTCCTCCGGAGCCGACGGCAATCCCGCGGGGACAGTAGGCTCCTCGGCGATGACCACCTCCGCCAAATCCGCCGCTGATTCCTCTTTCAGGGGGGACGCGGTCGGACGAGCCAGGAGCCTCGTCCGAGCTGTCCGAGATCTTTAACACGAGAGGGTCGGAGGCCATAACCGCTCTCCCTGGGCCCTCCTTCGCCCCCGGCGCTTCTGCCATGACTGCTCCGGCATCCGGCGGGCTTCTTGCGGAAGTATGAGCCCTTTTTTCGGGCCGCCACTATCCACGCCGCTATCCTTCCCCGGGCGTTTTCCTCTCTTCCTCTTGGAGAGGTTCGACAATGCCGACCTTGCGGCTGTCAGACAGAACACACATAGGTCCAAGCACATTAATCGAGAAAAATACACAGCACGAAAGAGACTCACCTTGCGGGTCCAGGGGGCTGAGCCCGGCTGCGAAGAGGGCCCCCTCCGATAGCAAGTCGTTAGCCGAAAACACCCGTCCGTTACGAAGGACGTCCAAGTCCTTCTCCTCCTGCGCCGACAAAGCCGGATGCGTCTCCGCATCCCTTGCAACATCCCCCCATCTCCGAGGGAAGTCGGAACCAACGTTCCCCTCCGCGATAACAAACCGACTCTTCCACCCCTTGATGGAAGAGGGCTTATCCGCAATGACGTTGAAGGATCTCCGGGGCCCGATGTAGGGCCACTCTGATTTCCTCCCGGAATCAGGTGGTAGCAGGTGCGGAAAAGGGGAGAGTGGCGACGATTTGAATCTGGTGGCACATCGAGATGAATCCGACGATATTCCGCCAGCTGTTTGGAGCCACCATTGACGGGCAGATTTATAGTGGGTCATGATTTCCTTCACCAAGGGGTGGAGAGGAAAACGAAGACCCGCCTTCAAACTATCTTCGTAGATGAAGACCCCAGACTCTAAATCCCGGGTAACTCTATCTTCGGGTTCCGGCGCCCGTAGGATGACATCCAAGGGCAAGCCATACCGCTGGTGAATCCTCCCCAAATCTCGGCAACGATTTCTGAGGCCACGTCGTCGGGGCTCATCGCCATTGAAGGAGATATCCAAACGAAAACGATAAGCGTCGAAGAAGATGAAAGGCCAGAACTCTTCTGAAAGCAAGACGAGAAGACGCCGAGAGCACGCGCACATATATATATATATACAATGCGGCTGTCACTTCGCTTCTCCGCCAAGGAAGCCCCCCTGAAGAGGCGGGGCGTCTCATCCCAGGCGTCCGGAATCGCCTCGACAAACGCCGATCGATCGGGATTCGTAGCGTGGCGCAATCCCAACCGTCGCTCGTGAGGGAGCCTTAGCCCCGAAGATGGGATGGCCCTGTCGCATTAATTAGGGCATCATTGTGCGAGCTGTCTAAACCAAGACGTCCCATCCGGGACGCGCCATTCGAACTTGTACTCCCTACGCCCGAACCTACGCTTCGAACTAGGGAGTGAAGGGCATGTGTTGAGGGGTAAAATCATCATTACATTAATGTCCATGCGAGGCGGCTAAGGCTAACCTCCTTCCTTCGTCCCTTCCGGGCTTCCATAGCTCGGCCCCTCCGGGCTTCCATAGCTCGGCCCCTCCGGGCTTCCATAGCTCGGCTCCTCCGGGCTTCCGTAGCTCGGCCCCTTCCGGGCTTCCGCAGCTCGGCTTCATCGAGCGATCCACAACCTAACACCTACCTCCGCGGAACCTGACGCGGGAGAGCCCGAGCCTACCAGAGCGGCATCCTAGACGAGGGATCATGTCGGGACGTGGCCTAAAACCTATCGTAACCGCCCCAGGCCTACTCAACCAGATCTCGAGACATCAAGGAGCTCTCCCAGCCGTCGATCTTGAACAAACAGGGTATGGATTCTAACGACCCCACAACGGCCTGATTCTACCCGCCTCCGTATCGTAACAACCTCCAAACCTTCCAGAAGGCGCTCAAGACCCAGGTGACAGTCTATAAATATCAGACTCGCAGATTCCCTCAGGTACGCATATCTCCTGGCGCACGGACACACACTCTCTCCCCTTGAGCATCTCACTGCCCTCTCCGGTAGCTCGTCGGCGCTCCTGCCCTCTGGAGCCTCCGATTGGCCGCCCCGGAGAGGTCTCCCGGAGAGATCCACCTCCCCACTGTCTGGTTGATCGCCGATTTCTTCCCCACTGACTTGAGCGTCGGAGGGTCTTCCGCGGAGGGCCACCCCCAGCGTCCTCCGCGTGTGGACTTCTTTTTGCAGGTCCGCCCCCCTCTTCCTGGAGATCGATCGCGCCAGAGTCGGAGGACGGATCCCGGCGGCAACAGTATGTATGAATATATGTATGCATATGTTTATATATATATATATATATAAAACTTTATAAACCAAATTATTAGTCATAACCATCTTATATCATGGGAATTCGGCAATGACTGTAGGAGTGACACGGGTTGCATAGGCCATGCGTTCATATTAATCTAAAAATAATCTGATTATTAAACTGTTTATACGGATCGTGATGTATAACCTGTGTAATATAACAGTGGATTCGAATTTAAATTTTTAATTTGATTAATAAATAAATCGAATTAGAAAAGAAGATTGTGTTCGCATAGGAGAAGGTGAAGCCTCCCCCCTCTCTACTATGGTGTCGAGCCGGTCCATTGGACCTGGCACCCAATATAGGTAGTCATGGGCTAGGCATTACAAAATCAGTTATCAAAGAAGCTAAAATAAATTAGCACTAACAGGATTGAGCTGAAATAAATTAGCAAATAAAAGAACCAGCTATAGGAGCAGAAAGATTTAATGAGAAACTAGATCAATAAGACCATACAACTGATATTTAGCCTTCACAAACTTTCACCTAGGTTGATCTGGATAGCAGAAGTGTAGGTGTGAGGACCAGCTCAGCCAGCCTCGTTTTGGAGAAAGAGGCAGCAATGAAGGGAGCATTGAGTAAGAGAAATCAAAATCAAAGCGGGGTGAACAATAGGCTTAAAAAAAGGTAGAATCGAGCGTCTAGGAATTGACTATGGCACATCAAAGTGGGGTGCCCTCAACTTAAAAAAAGGGTAGCAGAGGTTCAACAAAAGGATTTGGTGTCAACATGGAGTAACTACAAATTGAGCATTTATGAAGAAGAGAAAAGTGACACCAAGGTATTGCCAACTTTTATTTGATGGCAAAGGAAGATAAGGTAATTTCTGATTTTGATGAATCTCCTGGTCATGAGGAATTGGTTAATGCCTCTAAAGAATTACATTGAGGACTTAAGAAAGTTAGGACATACAATAATATTTAGTTAGATGAATCTTATTATAAGACAGGTGTTTATATTTCTAATCACTATACTAATTACCATCTGTTGTAAATTTAATTGCAGCCTAAGGATGCTGATGACAACGGATAAAAACATAGTTGTTAGAACCGGACCGAACCGGCCGGTTGAACCGAGACCCAAAGGTAAAGTCGGTCTGGTTTCAATATAAAACCGAATGTGTAAGTGACCCAGTCAATCCATCCGATTCACCCATGAACCGATTAATCTAATCCGAACCGTTTCGGATCACAAGTTTTATTATCATGTTAACCTTGAATTTTTTATTAAAATTAATTTTTATTAATATAAATATATTTTTATATTAATATAATTGATCGATGGTTGAACCAGTGATCCAATGGTTGAATCAGCGACCTGGTAATCCAAGCCATAGGCCGAGTCAATATCTGAACCGGATCTGACAACTATAAATAAAATTTGAACCCTCCTTCCGTTGTAGCACGAGTGGGTCAGGTTGTTGATGTGGTTGGTGCTAGGCGGGACAACCAAAAACAATTTCTGGATTTCGGATGCCTACTCTCGTCCGGTTCTACTAGCAGCTGGCGAACGAGCTGAGCTGGCCACTGAAGAGTGAAGACTGGGATATAATATAACACACTGAGCCCTGGAATATTGCACGTCTTTGTTTTTTTTTTTTTTTTTTGTTTAATGGTTAACTTTTTGCTTCAATGTAGTGTTAAACTTTGTTCATGTATTGAGATACATTCTTGGGAGAGAATCCAGATTATCGTGACAATCATTAAAGGCTTGCAACCATACCTCCTGCCCGGCAAAACAGGTGAAGTAGGTTGCTTGTGTTGAGGCATCGGTTTTTTGCTTTTTCGAGAAACATTGGCTCTGGCAGCTATAAACAAGAGTGTTCCAGTTTGAAGCCTGAGTACATAAGCAGGAAAAAGGGGCAGGGTATATATGGGATGGTTTGGTTGTAACTTCCGTACCAAACATGAGAGATTCTTTAGGAAGATATTTTTTTTAGCAAACTTATTTACTTGCTGCCTCGCTAACCCATTATTTTTCTATTTAAACATCAGTCTTGATCCTTGATATGACCAAAAATTCATTCAATTTTGTATAAATATTATTAGAAATTTCATAAAATCATAGAGCTCATTGTAATCATCATGTTCATCCTCGCAATTATTTTCGCCAGCACTTTCACCTAGAGTTGGGCACTGGGCCGTGCCACCCATGGGCCAGCACGGTCCGGCACGAACCGGGCCGTGCTTGGCATGGCCCAGTACTGCTACAGTACCATGCCAGCACGGTCCATTAAGCCGTGTCGTGCCGGGCTCAAAAAATGCGGCCTAGCATGGCACGACCCACATCCGTGCCGGCCCACGTGGCCCAGCACAGCCCATAATATTTTTTTAATAAATTTTTTTAAAAAATATTTTTTTAATAAATTAAAAAATTATTAAGAATAAAGAATTTATTAATATGAAGCCATCTTAATGGTGGAAGGTTTGGCATAGACCCTACTAGTTTATTAATTTAAAATTAAAATAGTACATGAAGGAAGGATGACTAGGCCTGACTTCCAGATACAATAAAAAAGGAAAAAATAGAGATGACTCACTTTAATAATTAAAAAAAAAAAATATATAATTATAAAATAGTGATGACTCACTCATCAGTAGTATTTGGTTAAGTCATGTTCACCTTTATCTTGAAGACTTGCCTCAACATCCAACCAATCTTTGAAGCAGAGAAGCATCTCAACAGTCTCACCAGTCATCCAACTTCTTTTTTCATTCAGAACACACCGACCTGCATTGAAAGCGGATTTTGATGCTACTGTGGACATCGACACAGCTAAAATATCTCGTGCAATGGCAGACATAATAGGATATTGATTTCTAACACTCTTCCACCAAGCTAATACATCTAGACTCTCTATTTGATCTTCATCATATGCAGAATGAAGATCGTTTCGTAAATAAAATTCTAATTTATTACTTAAAGATGAGATGAAGAAGATGATGAAGCATGTGTGTGCCTTCTAATGAATAAAAAATAGATGACGAACGAGATCTAGAAGAAGAAGCAGAGCTTTGAGCAGGTATTCTAGATCTATGAATTTTATCACCATATAAAACATAAATATCATTAAAAAGTCATATTATCTCATCTATAACATGTTCAGAATTTTGATTCATGTTTTTACAATATTTATCAATTAAAATATTTATGCCATTTAATTTAATAGGCATTTAAACATCATCATTTCTATATTCTTTAAATTTTTCACTAAATACGTATGCTTTTTGTAAAAATAAACAAGAAGTTAGATAATAAATACCAAAAGAACATTTGTAGCATCATAAAAAGTAACAAAAATATCTTCTAAAATTTTACCTTGATTCCAATCAGTTTCAGTCAATGTAAAATTCCAACGAGTAATTACATCAAATTTAAATTTTTTAAAATGTTTACCATGATCTTCATATAATTATTTAAATTCTTGAAGTCTTGCTCTTGAAGCATGAATAAAAGAAACTGCATTTCTAATTTTTGAAATAACCTCTTAAATTATGTCCATGCCAGATTGAACAAAAAAAATTAATATATGACATGCACATCTAATATAAAATAATTATCCATTTAAAATGGGATTCAAAGAGTCATATAATAATGCAACAGCAGAATTATTATTAGATGCATTATCAAAAGTAATAGATATTATTTTATTATTAATATTATATGAGCATGTAGTTTGATAAATAGCATTTGAAATTTGTTGTCCCGAATGCGAAAAATCAAAAGCACAAAAGAAAGAATTCATTTATTTAGTTACCAATCATTATCAATATAATGAGCAGTAATAGCAATAAAACAATTATTACCTACAGATGCCGACCAAATATCAGAAGTTAAAGAAATTCTAGCATTTAAATTTGAAAGTGTTTCAATTAAACTTTGTTTCATTTCTAAAAAGTTTGTCATAGCCACTCTTCTAAATATATGCCTACTAGTTCTTCTATAAGCAGGTTGTAAGCCTAATTGAACATAATGTTTAAAATTAAAAGATTCACATAAACTAAAAGATAATTCATCCTGAACTATCCATCTTACAAGTAATTTTTTTTGATATTTATGGTTATATACAAAATTACCTACAAATGATCCCTCTTGTATATTAAGGGCACTTTGCTAATGGGAATTATGCATCCTATGAGTCTCTATATATCTTTTTAAATGCCCTATTCCCTCAGTACTATTATAACTATAAAGTTTTGTACATTTTCTATATTTACTTTATAGACTCTATCAACCATAATTTTATCGAAATCATTCCAAACATTACTAGTCCTCTTACGAGAAGAGGTTTGACATTCACTGACACTGGCTTTAAAGGAAATTTGTGTTTGGGGTTGGGGTTGGGGATTAGTTTCCTCACCCTCAAAAAAAGGGTGGATGCCAAAATTACTTTTGTTATAAGATGCCATATCTAAAATTTTTAATTAATGAATGAAAAAAAATAAAAACTAACCACAAGAAGGAATTGAGAAGAGGATCAGAGGTGGAGGCATGGAGCCAAGATTTGTGAGCTACTAGGCTTCCTCTTGTGCTCTCGCCAGTCGCCTCTCAACAAGAAATGACCTCCTTTCTCTTATACTTCTCAACAAGAACCTTCTCTTGTGTAGCACTTGAACACTTGCTAGAGTTATAGAATACTTTCCAGAACACTTGCAAACTAAAAATTAAATTGCTAGAGCTTGCTAGAAAATAGAAATAGTAGTAGTAGAGAAGGAGAGAAAAGTTGGTTTGGTGTGGTAAGAATGAGGAAAGAATGAGCTATTTATAGAAGTTTCAATTTCTTTTCAAAAATACCCTTCAATATAACTGTTATATGTTGTTGAGGGGGGTAAAATGGTTAAAACCTCTTCTAAATGCTATATAGCCGTTAGGAGCCATGCCAGGAACCGCCCTGCCGGGCCTAAAATTTTTTTAGGCATGCCGTGCCCAGCATGACCTGTTTGTTATTGGACCATGCCAGGCACGACACGCCTAAGGGAGTGGCCTGTTGGGCCGGGCCGTGCCTAGCACGGCATGGCCCAATGCCCTACTCTACTTCCACTGTCTTCATTGCCTTGCTACATTAGGCTAAAAATTGGTCGGGCAAGATTTATGCTTAGTTAACTTTGACCCAATTTAACTTTATGTTCAGAAAATCTTATCTAATAGATTAGCTGATCAGTTCAGGTGATTGGCTTTATGAAAGTATATTAGATCTAGCAGGGTTTTTTGTTTAGGATGGGGTTAAGGATGATTAGAACCAGGTCAAATTTGCAGTTTACATCAAGTAATTAGTTCTTTTTAATAATTAAAATTTTAATTAAATAGAAAATGAAAATATGAAATAAAATTTAAGGAGTCAACCTAAGCCTGGATTTTGATTCAATTTTTTAAAATTTTATTTGTGATGAGGGGTAAAATTATCATTGCATTAATGTTCGTGCAATCCAAGATAGTGGGTCAAGACCAATCTCGACATCCTGTCGGACAGCTGTCACATCCAAAAAATAGCGGGGCCGAATCACCTTCAGTGGAGCCAAAGCTCCTCTGCAAATCGAACTATTCTCGTGCCTCGGTAAACCAAACTATTCTTGTGCCTCGGCAAACCGAACTATTCTCGTGCCTCGGCAAACTAAACTATTCTCGTGCCTTAGTGAATCGAACTACTCCTATGCCTCAACAAACTGAAATACTTCCGTGCCCTGGCCAGACCAAGGTATTTAAGCACCTCTGCGGAACCAAACACGGGAAAATTTTAAGTCATAACAGTTGAACAATATCTCAAACAAAAAATTATGTGGGTAATACCGGAGGTGGCTTAAGGCCTACAGGAATGGCCTAAAGCCTACAGAATCGTCGAATATCAAGGCATCAACCAACTCTCCCGACCATCGATCCTCTAACTAACTAGATACGGTTCCCACCGGCCTCGTAACAAACTTGATCTGAATCCGATTTGAATCTGAACGGTTTTCGGACCCTCTATGACGTGCCCAAGGAATTAGGTGATCGCATATAAATACCCCAGCCCTGAAGTCTCTGAGGTACGCTTCCACTGACACTCTAACTGAGAAAACACCATTGAAGCTTGAGCATAGCTCCGAGTTCTCAAGAGGCAACTCACCTTGAGGAACTCTTTTGCGAGAGCCTTCTCCTCATATCTGCTTGCTATGAATTTCCACTGACTTGGGCGTCGAAGGGTATTCCACAGAGGGCCACCCCAGACACTCTCTGTGTGAGGACTGTCTTGCAGGTTCCATCCGGGCGAGAGACCAGTGTCCAGATCTGGAGCTGAGCAGCACCCGAGTCGAAGAGCGGATTTTCGCGGCACATATTAGCACTAGAGGAAGGGCCTCAAGTCTCGTAAATGTGTAATCCAGGAGACAAGGTTCAAAATCGGAAGAAGAATCCTCTAATCCTCTAACGGCCAATCGGAAAAGAGCTACATCTGATGCTCAAGATCAGGCTGCCTCTTAGAGGCCTGATCCAATCAGCGGTGTAGTGCCACCGCTACCGCCACCAGCTGAGACTCCTTCATCACCGGCAGCAGCAGTGATGCTGGACCAGTTCACTACCCTGGTTCAGCAAGTCCAAGCACTGACCTAGCTGGTCCAGGGACTCTAGGGAGTTCCCCGTCCAGCTGCCCCTGCTTTGCAACTTCATGAAGAGGCAGCTACTCCCATCCCGCAGCGATTTCTTCTTCTAATCCGCTTGAGGTAGCGGATTATCTTCACCGACCCGCGAAGGCCAAGCCAGTGCCACAGCGGGCCGGAGGGAAGAGCCCGCTCAAGTCTCGACGAGCTCGCTCTCTTTCCCCAACGTCTTCTCATGATTCGACATCACTGCCATCCTCTCATCGCCCAATCCCTCCTACCACTCTAGATGAAGGGATTAGGTAGCAGATGCAGGCGATGCATCAGGAGTGGTGTTGGAAGCTGGACACTGCTAGGCAAGCCCCTCCGCCTAAGCCAAAAGCGGAGTAGGGCATTCCTTTTTCTGAGGGCATCATGCAGGAAGTGATCCCTCCCCATGTAAAGCTCCCCGCCATTGAACCGTATCACGGATCTACCGATCCCGATGACCATCTGAGTAGTTTTAGATCCATCATGATGTTCCATTGAGCATCGAATGCAATCCTCTGCCGAGCCTTCCCCTCTACTCTCAGGGGATTTGCTAGAACCTAGTTCAATAGCTTGAAGCCAGGTTCCATTGATTATTTTGATGAGCTGAGCCATTTATTCATTAACCAGTTCATCAGCAGCCGTTGCCAACGACAGAGATCTGATTCCCTCTCTGAAGTCAAGCAGAGAGAGGGGGAATCTCTGAAGAATTACCTTGATCATTTCAACATGGCCCTTCTGGAGGTCGACCACCTCAATCATGAGGTAGCCATGTCTTCCTTGGCAGGAGGAGTGTCGAAGGAAAGGGATTTCTACTTGTCTCTGGAGGTTAATTACCCAAAGAGCCTCTTTGATAGATGTCTTTGGTGGATAAGTATGCCAGGGTTGAAGATCGCGGAGGTCAGCCCGAGCCGAACAATTGAAGAAGGAGGCAAAGGGCTTGGAGAAACATCGATCCTTCCATCGTGTCAACCCACCTCACCACCAGAGAGCTCCTCCATCGCCTCCCCGAGATTGAACCCGAAGCCCAGCTCAGGGATTTGATCAATACACTCCTCTCACTGTGCCAAGAGTGCAGATCCTGATGGAGATCGAGCGCCAGATTCCTCGGCCTCCTCCTCCGAGGCAATGCGACTCGGTAGGATATAACCAAGTATTGCTGCTTCCATCGAGACCACGGGCATAATACCGGGACTGCTGGTAGCTCCAGAACGAGATCGAGTGGCTAATTTGATGTGGCAGGCTGGATCGATTTAGGAGGGCACCAGAGCCAAACAATGAAGGAAATCGCCTGCCCGAGCCTTGCGAGCTTCTCCACCAAATCCTTCGGTCATTGGCAACATCAATATGATAGCGGCGGCGGTCCTCATCAAATTGGCAGGACGAGGAGGAAAGCCCACCAAAGAAGACTCGAGTCGACGATTTCTCTTTCTCTGACGAGGATCTTCGGAAGGTACAATACCGTCATGATGATGCCCTAGTTGTATCTCTAAATATGAACACTATGATGTACATCGCATTTTGGTTGATAGTGGAAGCTCTGTTAATATTTTGTATTTCGATGCCTTTGTGAGATTGAAATTCCGAACGGAAAGCCTCCGGGCTATAGAGTCCACCCTAGTAGGTTTTACGAGCGACTCCATAACTCCCGAGGGAGTTATTACTCTAACAGTTTGAGCAGGCACTTGGCCCTGTGTGGCCACTACGCACATGGATTTTCTTGTGACAAAACTTCGGTCTCCTTACAATGCTATCCTCGGTAGGCCAGGACATGTATTGTTGGCCCAGATGGCAACCCAAGAGGGGGGGGTGAATTGGGTTCTTTAAAAAATTTAACACTTTGAAAAACAATTTGCTTGATATGAAAGTGCCTAAGTAAAGTGAATTAATAAAAGCTAAGAACAATAAGAGAGAGATAGAGACAATCACGACAAACACAAGATATTTATAGTGGTTCGGTGTTAGCCACACCTACGTCCACTCCCAGAAACTCTTGGGTCCACACTATAATCCCCTGATTATAGTTGAATTATTTTACAAGCTCACAACTCTAACTTGTTGTTTTACATGGGGTCACAACGAACCCAGTCGGTTTTCACAGGTTCACTAGCACAAAAACCTTAACCCAAGCTAAACTAGCTTGTCCCGAAGTAAACTACCTCAACTAATTCAGTCCCCCTGATTGAATTAGCAAACAACAATTCAAAGCTACTTAATTGAGAGAATAAATAATGTAAATAGACAAGGATTAGAAAAGCCTGATTTTGGAAGCAATATGAGATTGGGCTTTTCTTCTTTTCCTCCTCTCTTATGAATGGATGAACGAGATTGAACTCCGATTCTTGAATAGGGCTTGTTGAAGAGAAGCTTAAAAATTTGGGGCTTTTGGTCGCTCCTTCAAAACTTTAGAAATCCTTTGATTTTGATCTTTGAAGGCTTTGAATTTCTCTTGAAAATCTCTTCAGATGAATGGCGTGGACTCAGAGATTTCTCTTTGAAATTACTCTCTTTTCCACTGGGTATTTTCCTCGATTTTTTTGTTATTTTTCTCTTGTTTTCGAACGGTCGGATATCCCCTTTTTATAGATTTTCAATCCAAAATTAGGTAAGAAAATAGCCGTTGAAATGTACCTTGATCAGTTCTCCAACAAGAAAACAGATCCGTTGAGAGTTAGGTGAGAAAAAATATCCGTTGGAGCTGATCTGGCACTTTGAAAATCATCCTCTAACAAGTTGGAGTCGGCTCCAACTTTTTATGTGTCGGCTCTAATCGGGTTTCCAAAAATAGCAAAAAATAATTTGACGTGGAGTCGGCTCCTACTTTACAAAGTGTCGACTCACTGCTGTCTGGAGTCGGCTCCCGATTCTGAGGTGTCGGCTTCAAGAATTGCTTTGAAAAACATAGTCTCTGTAACTCAGGTTAGAGTCGGCTCCATAAATTTATGTGTCGGCTCCAAAACTTTAGGTGTTGGCTCCGAAACTCTAGGTGTCGACTCCGAACCATGCCAAAAATATAGAATTGTTCTGATACGCTCTGGAGTCAGCTCGAGTGGATTGGGTGTTGGCTCCAACTTCTGAACTTTGTTATACTTCATTAAAATTCAATTCAAAACTGATTTCTATATACCTCTTGAATAATTAATCATCTTAATCTCTGAAACACTTATCAAATTTATCAAAACACAATGAATATACTCATGGCTTTTGTTAATCATCAAATCAATTAATTGGGTAAATAATTTCTCAATAATTTTCCAACAATCTTTCCCTTTTTGATGATGACAAAACATTGAGTATATACATAATCAATTAATGCATAATTGTCAAAACATTCTAATTAAGGTTAAGCTCCCCCTTAATGAGGTAGCTCCCCCTATGTTGGTGCATATATTAAGTTCTATTTAAATTCGATTCCTTTTGACATTATTCCTTTCAACATGCATACTATTAATTCCTTTCAATATGCATATACATATATCTTCCATCACTTTTATGCATATACAAATTCCTCTTCTCTCCCCCTTTTTTGTAATCAACAAAAAGGTTTAGAAGGTTTATTAAGGCTTAAATTAACATCAATTATAGGAATTAAATATCAAAGTCAAAGTTCAAAACAAAGTCCAAGTCAATTATCAAAATTCAAGTATCATATCATTGAATACTAAAATATTACAACAAAATGTTTATTTCACAATACTTCATTACATCATTCATATAATCTTCTATCAAAATGCAAACTGAACATCAGAATTTAAGAACATCCAAATCTAAGAAGTCTCTTAAGTTCTTCTAGTATCTTTCCCATGACACTTTCTGTATCTTCATAAAGTCATTTAACTTTTGCTCTACCAAGGAAGTAGCCACAGTCACTTTTTCTTGCAGCTCCGCATTATACTTGAATAAGTCTCAGAATCTCCTCTAATATCCTTGATTTTCTCAAAAATGTGCATAAGATCTATCTTTAAGGCTTCAGATGAGGTTCCAAAGGATGACTCAGTCCTACTGACTTTTTCTTCCAAAGAGTAATACAACCTCCCTTATGCTCAAAAGTCTGCTATCCAATTCAATTTTCATATTCTTCATGACTTGCAAAAAGCTCTTTTAGCTGTTCCAACTGAGCACTAGAAAATTCAGAAGTAGGAACAGAAACAGGTGCAGATACAGGTGGTGGTGGTGATGGTCTACTGGGCTCAGTTGAAGGATGCCTCATAGATGGTCCAGCCTCTGAAGGTGCAGAAGTTTCAATATCAGCTGCCCTGTCATCTAGGTGTCCCTTCCTTTTTCCATCTGCCATTCACCTTCATGAACCCCATACAGTGCACAGTAGCAATGCTATAATAATCTGTATGCCTTAAGTTCTTATTGGCTCACTGTCAGAAATAAACTACACCTTGGTTCTGAAATGCTATTCAAAATCATGTCGTAAGGCAAAGTTGATCTCTTCTTGTTACCAGCCTCAGCCATATACCATATCATATCCCAGCTAAATTTATAGGCTGACCTATCAAAACACAGTCCATAAGCAAGATGTCTCGCTCCGAGACATACTCAAAACGACCAGTCTTTGGAAATAGTATCCTACCACATATATTATGTAATAATCTGAGCTCTAGGGGCAACTAGTTTTCCCTAACTCTTCAAATTCTGTGACTTTCCTTCCAAGCAGTCTAGATAATGCTCCTGCTTCTCACTGTGGGAACTAGCTATTAATCCAACAACGGGAATCTCTAAAAGGTTCCTAATATCTCAGAAGTTAAGTGAATCCTTTTTCCTCTAACAAAGCTTATGATTCCTCCATCTCCTCTAGAAAGATTATGATAAAACTCTTTAACTAAAGTGGGGTAAGTAGGTACATAAAGAGAACAAACCTTCTCCCATCCTAACTCCTTTAACTACCGCCCAATAGAAAAACCCTCGGCCTCAAAAAGTAAAAATTTACTTTTCTACCCATGGTAATCATACGGCCAGCTAGGGTGTCTACCTGAGGTGATGAAGGGCTAGGGATTGCGCTCGGAGTGGAAGCGAACGAAGTAGAGGATGAGCTTGGCGAAGGTTGCCGCGCCGGACTCCTCATGGTCTGTTTCCCCATTGTTACCGGTCCACCGAATAAGGATCCCCTACGTTTGGGTGCCATTGGAAGCTAGGAAATGAAGGATTTAAGAAATTTTGGGTTTTGGGATGAGTGGGAAAGAGTTTGGAAGAGATTGGAGTCGAATAGAATAGGAATGGTGTCGACTCTGCCCTATTAAAGTCAACCTGGGACCACTTGGAGTCGACTTCCGCAAAGTGAGGTGTCAGCTCCAGGTCACTAACACAGTCAACGTCCAAAGTGGAGTCGACTCTGAAAAGGTAGGTATCGGCTCCAAAATCTCAGACAAAACTAGAGTCGACTCCGATAACAGAGGTGTCGGCTCCAAGGCAGTTTCAGTGAAAAAAAAAGAGTTTCAAAGAATCTGAAACTTGTCCAGAATGTCATCAAATTTTGGATAAATCAACTTTGAAATGTGATGAATCAAGAGGTTCAAATATCTAGATAAATTTTTCTTAAAATCATAAGAAAATGATAAAAAAATATTGAATTCTAAATAATCATTCCTAGGAGATTTAACATCATTCCAATGGATGATAGACTCCTAATTCTCCTCTAAGATAGCAAAATCTCTCTTCACTCAAAGGTTTATAAAAAATGCCAGCTAAATGTTCATCAATACAAATATAATCAAGACAAATATCATTATTAGCTACATGTTCTCTAATGAAATGATATATTATTTCAATGTGTTTAGTTCTTGAGTGCTGTATAGGATTTTTAGTTAAATTTATTGCACTAGTGTTATGACATCTAATGGTGTTTTTTAAGTATATACCATAATCTTCAAGTTATCGCTTAATCTAAAGGATTTGAGCACAGCAACTTCTAGCTGCAACATAGTTAGCTCAGTAGTTGATAATGCAACCGAATTTTACTTTTTGCTAAACCAAGAAATTAAGTTACTACCTAAAAATTGGCATACACCACTTGTGCTTTTTCTATCCAATTTACAACCAGTATATTCAAAATCAGATTATGCAATCAAATTAAATGTTGAGTCTCTAGAATACCATAATCCTACATTTTTAGTTCCATTTAGATATCTAAGTATTCTTTTTACAGCAATTAAATGAGATTCTTTAGGTTCAGATTGATATCGTGCACATAAACACACTGCAAACATGATATCAGGTCTACTTGCAGTTAAGTAGAGTAGATCCGATCATACCTCTATAATATTTTGATCAATAGGCTTACCATCTTCATCTTTATCTAATTTGCATGAAGGACTCATTGGTGTTCCAAGAGGTTTGACTAGTTCCATACCAAACTTCTTGAGAATTTCTTTGTATACTTTATTTGGTTAATGAAAATTTCCTCTATTTCTTGCTTGATTTATAGTCCAAGGAAGAAGTTGAGTTCTTCCATCATGCTCATCTCAAATTCACCCTGCATTAACTTTGCAAATTCTTGACACAAAAGATTATTAGTAGCACCGAATACAATATCATCTACATATATCTGTACTACCAATAATCTTATCTTTTCTTTCAAAAATAGGGTTTTATCAATATTTCCTTAGAAAAATTATTTTCAATTAGAAATTTGCTTAATCTATCATACCAACTCTAGGTGCTTGTTTTAAACCATAAAGTGCTTTATGTAATTTAAAAATATGATTTAAAAATTCATGATCTTCAAAACCTCAGGGTTGTTCTACAAAAACTTTCTCATTTATAAAACCATTTAAAAATGCACTTTTCACATCCATTTGAAATAATTAATGTTCATATGATATGCAAATACAAGTAATAATCTAATGGCTTCTAATCTAGCAACATATGCAAAGTTTCATCAAATCTATTCCTTCTTCTTGATTATATCATTTTGCAAACTAGTCTAGCTTTATTTCTAATTACTATGCCATTTTCATCTAATTTATTTCTAAATACCCATTTAGATCCTATAACAGAATAATCTTTGGGTTTATCAACTAAGGACCGTACATTATTCCTAGTAAATTGATTTAATTCCTCTTGCATAGCTAACATCCAATTGCTATCTTTTTCGGCTTCTTCAATTGTTTTTGAGTTCTATGAGAAACAAATACAAGATGATTATTGATATTTCTTATTGATGATCTAGTTCTTACACCTTGAGATGGATCACCTATAATCAGGTCCTTAGGATGACCATAAGCATATCTCCAATCTCTAGGGAGATCTACATCATTACGAGTAGTACAATTACTCATCCTTAGGTGAATCATCATCTTTAGCCTCTTGTTCATGATCTAAAGATACATCTATATTCAATTTTTTATATCTCTTTCAAGCAAATTTGTATCTTCCTCATCATCAATCTTTTCAGAACTTGATGCTAAAGACTCATCAAATACTATATGAATTGACTCTTCTATAATTAAGTACTTCTTGTTAAATACTCTATAGGCTTTACTAGATGTAGAATATCCTAAGAATATGCCTTCATCAGATTTGCGTTAAACTTTCCAAGATTATCCTTACCATTATTATGAATAAACATCAACTACCAAATGCATGAAAATAACTAATGTTTTGGTTTCCTATTATGCCATAGTTCATAGAAAGTTTTCTTAAGAATTGGCCTAATTAAAGCTCTATTAAGGATTGTAACATGCTGTATTTATAGCTTCCGCTTAGAAGTACTTTGGGAGTTGGCTTTCACATAGCATGGTACGGGCCATATCTTCTAATGTTCTATTTTTCTTTCTATGACTCTATTTGTTGTGGTGTTCTAGGTACAAAAAATTATGATGAATGCCATTTTAATACAGAAAATTTTCAAATAAATAATTTTAAATTCTGTTCCATGATCACTTCTAAGAGACACTATGGTAGTATTTTCTTATTTGTGACTTTCTTGAAGAATTTCAGAAATATCGAGAAACTCTCATCTTTGTGAGCTAAAATAATACCTAAGTGAATCTAGAATAATCATTTACTATCACAAGACCATATTTCTTCCTCCTAGACTAGTGGTTCTAGTAGGTCCAAAAAGGTCCATATGTAGTAGTTCAAGTGGCCTAGTAATTGAAACAATATTTTTAGATTTGAAAGAATTTCTAGTTTGTTTTCCATATTGACATGCATCATAAATTCTATTATTTTCAAAATATAACTTTGGAAGTCCTTTAACTAAACCCATTCTAATTAATTTTGAAATTAGGTGGATACTTGCATGACCTAATCTACGATGCCATAGCCATCCAATCTCATTTACCTTAGCATTATCAGCAATTAAGTAATGGTTAGTTGTAGACAAATTGTCTAAATCAATTAAGTATACATTGCTATTTTTATTTTCAACAAATATAATGCTATTGTCAATGGGATTAGAAATAGTGCAAATAGAAGCTTCAAATGAAACTTTGAAACCTTTATCACATAATTGGCTATGCTAATTAAATTATGCTTTAAACCAATAACATATAAAACATTTCTATAAAGTGGATGGAGTTATTTGAATTTTACCAAAGCCCATAATTTGGCCTTTGCCATTGTCTCCAAAAGTAACAACTCCTCCTCTTTATCTTCAAGGGTGATAAATTGCTCCTTGTCATCCGTCATGTATCTTGAGCAGCCACTATCAAGATACCACTTTTATTTTGATCCTTTGGTCGCAAGACACTCCTGCAAGATAATCAAACCTTTTGTTTAGGTACCCAAGCTTTCTTGGGTCCCTTCATGGTTAGTAGCAATAAATATTGTTCCTTTAGAACCCATATTTTCTTACCTTTAAGACTTAAATTCTTATTAGTTTTTCTAAATTGCATTCATAAGATTTATGTCCTTTCTTGTTACAGTGATAACATGAAACATCATTTTTGATAGGTTTCTTAATAAAGAAATTGTTTACATATTTTTGTTTCATGTGAGGTCTATGTCCTAATCCAGCTTTATCAAATACAGCTCTTTGATTACTTAAAAGCAGATTTAGTTTTTCTGAGCTATATGTAAATTTATCAATAATATTCTTATATTTATCAATTTCTTTCTTTAAATTAAATTTTTTATTAGAAATTGATTTCTTTTTTAAAAAATATTTTTATTTTTAGATTTTAGATTTTTAACCTCAAGAATTAGTTCATTTTTCTCTCTAGAAGATTTAAATTTTTAGTTTTAAAAGATTTATTTTTCATTCTCAAAATTTTGAAATAACTAACTAATTCATTAAATGCATCATATAATTCATCAAAAGTGAAAATCATCATTATGAGTTTCAGAATTTACCTCATTGTCGTCTTTTGCCATGAAGCATATGTTTGCAACCTCTTTTTGTTCTTCTTCGGATGAAGACTCTGCACTATCACTCCAAGTTGCAACATAAGCTTTCTTTTTCTTCTTGTATCCCTTCTTTAATTGAGGACATTTAGATCTAAAGTGCCCCGATTTCTTGCATTCATAACATATAAAGGGTCTTTCCCTTTGTCCTTGTCCTTTCTCTTTCTCTTTCTCCTTCCATTTTTATTCCAGACTTTGTCTTGTGGAAGGGTCTCATTCTTTGCATAAATTTCTTTAATTTTCTAGCAAGGAGAGCTGTCTCATCATCTTTATCATCATCATCACTGCTGCTCTTATCATTTTCGCAGCCTTGAGTGCTATAGTTCTCTTTTTCTTGACATCTTCTCTTGATGTTGTTTCATTGTCAGCTCATGGGTCATTAAGGATCCAAGGAGCTCCTCCAAAGGTAGAACGTTTAAGTCTTTGGCTTCTTGGATTGCAGTTATATTATAGCTTCCCATGTTTCTTGAAAGAGATCTAAGAATTTTGCGCACCAATTCATAATTAGTATAAGTTTTACCAAGACTCTTTAAACCATTAACAATATCAGTGAATCTAGTGTACATGCATGTGATTGATTCAGTTTGTTTCATGCTAAACAATTCATATTTGTGCACTAGAATGTTAATTTTGGATTCTTTTACTTGGTTAGTACCCTCATGGGTAACTTCTAATCTATCTCAAATTTTATTGGCTGATATGCAAGTAGATATTCTGTTGAATTCATTTGTATCCAAAGAACAATATAAAACATTCATGGCTTTAGCATTAAGCTGAGCCATTTTCTATCGTTCTTATTCCAATCCCTTTCGGGCTAGGAACGATTGAACAATCTACAATGTGTGTGGGTGTGCTAGGTCCATTAATAATGACACTCCACAATTCATAATCTAAAGCTTGAATGAAAATCTTCATTCTTGTTTTCCAATATGAATAATTAAAGCCATTAAACAAAGGTGGCCTATTAGTGGATTGACTTTCAGCAAAGGATGATCCAGCTTGAGCTGCCATTTGGATCTTTAATCTTGATTGTTAGATCAAATAGAAATGAGCACAAGCTCTGATACCAATTGTTGGCCCAGATGGCAACCCAAGAGGAGAGGGTGATTGGGTTCTTTAAAAAATTTAATACTTAAAAAAAATAATTTGCTTGATGTGAAAGTGCCCAAGTAAAGTGAATTAAAAGCTAAGCACAATAAGAGAGAGAGATAGAGACAATCACGACAAACATAAGATATTTATAGTGGTTCGGTGTTAGCCACACCTACATCCACTCCTAAGCAACTCTTGGGTCCACACTATAATCCCCTGATTACAGTTGAGTTATTTTACAAGCTCACAACTCTAACTTATTGTTTTACATGGGGTCACAACAAACCCAGCTGGTTTTCATAGGTTACCAGCACAAAACCTTAACCCAAGCTAAACTAGCTTGTTCTGAGGTAAACTACCTCAACTAATTCAATCCCCATGATTGAATTAGCAAAATAACAATTCAAAACAAGGTTTACAATTTAAAAGCTCCTTAATTGAGCAAATAAATAATGTAATAGACAAGGATTAGAAAAGCCTAATTTTGGAAGCAATATGAGATTGGGATTTCTTCTTTTTTTTTTTTCCTCTCTTCTGAAAGGATGAATGAAGATTGAACTTCGATTCGTGAACAGGCTTGTTGAAGAGAAGCTTGAAAATTTGGGGCTTTTGGTCGTTCCTTCAAAACTTTGGAAATCCTCCGATTTTGATCTTTGAAGGCTTTGAATTTCTCTTGAAATCTCTTTAGATGAAAGGCGTGGACTCAGAGATTTCTCTTTGAAATTACTCTCTTTTTCACTGGGTATTTTCCTCGATTTTTTTATTATTTCTCTCTTGTTTTCGAACGGTCGGATATTCCCTTTTTATAGATTTTCAATCCGAGATTAGGTGAGAAAATAGCTATTGAAATGTACCTTGATGAGTTCTCCATGCAAGAAAATAGATCCGTTGAGAGTTAGGTGAGAAAAAATATCCGTTGGAGCTGATCTGGCACTTTGAAAATCGTCCTCTAACAGTTGGAGTTGGCTCCAACTTTTCATGTGTCGGCTCCAAATTAGATTTCCAAAAATAGCAAAAAATAATTTGACAGGAGTCGGCTCCTACTTTACAAAGTGTCGACTCACCGCTGTCTGAAGTCGGGTTCTGATTCTGAGGTGTCGGCTCCAAGAATTGCTTCAAAAAACATAGTCTCTATAACTCAGGTTAGAGTTAGCTCCACAAATTCATTGTTGGCTCCGAAACTTCAAGTGTTGGCTCCAAAACTCTAGGTGTCGACTTGAACCATGCAAAAATATAGAACTATTCTGATACGCTCTGGAGTCGGCTCGAGTGGATTGGGTGTCGCCTCCAACTTCTGAACTTTGTTATACTCCATTAAAATTCAATTCAAAACTGATTTCTATATACCTCTTGAATAATTAATCATTCTTAATCCCTGAAACACTATCAAATTTATTAGAAACACAATGAATATACTCATGGCTTTTGTTAATCATCAAAATCAATTAATTGGATAAATAATTTCTCAATAATCTCCCCAACATGTATTTCTCAAAGCCATCGTTTCCATCCCCATCTTGCCATGACATTTTCCACCGAATGGGGGGTGGGAGTTGTCCGAGGAAGTTAAATTATAGCTCGGCATTGCTTCGTCGCTGATCTTCAATCATGAAAGCCCAAGGTTGACGGGCTGAATGCTCGGAAGATTTTGCCGAACAACGAGGGAGTCCGCCGAAGCATTAGAAGAAGTACCACTAGACGAAACTCGGCCCGACCGAACCATAAGGATCGGATCGTAGCGGAAGAAAAAGCTTTGGTAGGACTTGATCAAATTCCTCCAGAAGAATGCTAACATTTTTGCCTAGTCTGCGTCAGACATGTCTGGAATTAACCCAGATGTTCTGGTCCACTGCCTCAATGTGGACGAAGCATTTCGATCAGTCAAGCAAAAGAAGAGAAGCTTTGCCTCCGAGCATCAAAAGGCTATCGAGGAAGAGATAGACAAGCTTATTAAAGCCAATTTCATCCGGAAAGTTAACTACCCGACTGGCTGGAGAATTTGGTCATGGTGAAAAATTAAAAGGCAAATGGAGGATTTGCATCGACTTCAACGACCTCAACAAAGCTTGCCCAAAGGATAGCTTCCCTCTTCCTCGGATTGATCAGCTTGTGGATTCAACTTTGGGCCATCAAATGTTGACTTTTATGGATGCTTATTCGTGCTACAACCAAATTCGGATGGCTACCGAAGATGAAGAAAAAACTACCTTCATCACCGACCGAGGTTTTATTATTACTGAGTTATGCCTTTCGGTTTAAAAAATACAGGTGTAACCTACCAAAGGCTGGTCAACAAAGTCTTCAAGGAGCAAATTGGTCGGAACATGGAGGTATACGTTGATGACATGCTGGTGAAGAGCAAAGAAGCATCTTGGCATGTCGAAGATCTTGCAGAAAGCTTTGCAACGCTCCGAAGGTATCGGATGAAGCTCAACCCAACCAAATGTGCTTTCGAAGTCAAATATGGAAAGTTCTTGGGTTTCATAGTCTCTCAGCGAGGCATCGAGGTGAATTCATAGAAGATTCAAGCCTTGCAGCAGATGACCCCTTTAGGGTCAATCAAAGAAGTGCAGCGCCTCACCGGAAGGATAGCGGCTTTTAACCGCTTCGTCACTCGGTCGGTCGAGAGATGCCTTTCCTTCTTCAAAGCACTTCAATCGGCCAAGAATTTTCAATGGACCCTAGACTGCCAGAGATCCTTCAAAGATCTCAAAAGATACCTTGGCTCACCACCCCTCCTTAGTAGTCCAAAGCCAGGGGAAACACTGAGTCTATAATTTGCGGTCTCTTAGGGTGTTGTTGGCTCTGTGCTGATTAGAGAGGAAAATAAAGTTCAAAGACCGGTCTATTATGTCAGCAAATTTCTCAGAGATGCCGAAATGAAGTATACCGAGTCGAAAAGATGGTTCTGGCTTTGGTAATATCAGTCCAAAAGCTGGGACCATATTTTCAAGCTCATACTGTAGCAGTCTTAACCGATCAACCCATCAAGTCAATTATCCATCGTCCAGAAGCATCGGGAAGAATGACCAAATGGGCTGTTGAATTGAGTGAGCATGACATTCAGTATCGACCTCGTCAGCCATCAAAGCCCAGGTCTTAGCTGATTTTCTCCTTGAGTGCACCATACCCAAAGATGGTTCTACCTCGGGCACTCCTGAACAACCAAGGCCCAGTGCTCCGTGGTTGCTCCATATCAATGGGTCCTCCAGCACAAGCAGCTCTAACGCTGCTCTAGTCCTCACTAGTCCGGAGGGGGCAACTTTCGAATATGGCATCCGTTTCTCCTTTCCAGCCTCTAACAATGAGGCAGAGTATGAAGCCCTGCTCACCGGACTTCGCATCACCCACGAGCTCAAGGCTGAAAAGCTAAATGCCTACACTGACTCTCAGTTGGTGGCTGGCCAGGTGCGAGAAGAGTTTGAAGCTCGAGAGCCGAACATGATTTGGTATTTCCAAAAGGTACATGATCTGGTATCCCAAGGGCTGAAAATGCATGCGCTGACCTTTTGTCTCGCCTAGCAACCACGGACTCGATGGACCTTGAGCAAAAGTTTCACCTGGAAGTCCTAAAGAAATCTAGCATTGCCGATGCTGATCAGATAATGCAGGTCAACACCGAACCATCCTGGATAGATTCTATGCACAAATATCTCAAAGAAGGGTTGTTACCAACTGATAGAAAAGAAGCAAGAAAGCTAAAGATGCAATCGTCTCATTATATCTTTATTGACGATCGGCTATATAAGCGATCCTTCTCTAAGCCATAGGTCAAGTGCCTTCACCCATCTGAAGCTGATTATGCCCTTCGGAAGGTTCATGAAGGCATTTATGGTAACCATCTTGGTGGTCGAGCTCTGTACCATAAAGTGTTGTGTCAGGGGTATTATTGGCCAATAATGCAAAGAGACGCTAATGATCTCATCCAAGCCTGTAATTCGTGCCAAAGACATTCAAATGTCCAAAGGCTTCCCTCTGTTCACCTAATGCCTGTATCATCTGCCTGGCCTTTCGCCAAGTGGAAAATGAACATTCTTAGTCCTTTTTCCCTCGCCACAGGGCAGAGGAAATTCTTGTTTGTCACAATTGACTACTTCACCAAGTGGGTTGAAGCTAAGGCAATCGCCTAGATAACCGAAGCTCGGGCTAGGGACTTTGTATGGAGGTCCATCATTTGCTGGTTCGGCCTCCCTCACACCATCATCACCGACAATGGAAAACAATTCAATAATCCCAAGTTCTGGAAATTCTGCGAAGATCATAGCATCCTTCACCACCTAACTTCGGTTGGGCATCCCTAAGCCAATGGGGAGGCCGAGGTAACTAACCAAACTCTTCTGCAGGAAATTAAAGCTTGGCTCAACCGAGCACAAGGCAGATGGACAGAAGAACTCCACCACGTGCTGTGGGCCTATCGGACTACTGAAAGGATACCCACAGGCCAAACTCCATTCAGAATGGCTTTTAGTATGGAGGCTGTCATCCCCATGGAAATCGGGCTCCCTTCTCCATGCGTGGAAGGTTATTTAGAAGAATCTAACGATGAGCAACTCTGAACCAATCTGGATCTAATAGAAGAAGTCAAGGAAAAAGCCTAGATCCGAATGGCTGCCTATCAATAGAGGATAGCCCGTTATTACTCCACCAGAGTTAAAGGAAAATCCTTCCTTCCTGGCAATTTGGTACTCCGGAAGGCATCCGTGTCAAAGCCACTGGAGCAAGGAAAACTGTCCCCAAACTGGGAAGGTTCCTATCAAATTACGGAGGTGATTAGGCCCGACACTTATAAACTCCAGGATCTAAATGAAAAATCTATCCCCCGGACATGGAGCTTGGATAATATCCGTATGTATTATCAGTAAAAGGCAAATTGATCTCCGTACCTTGGCAGCGCCAAGTAAAATATAATCTTTTAAACCTCAACAGGGCCGAGTGATCTCCGTACCTTGGCAGCGCCAAGTAAAATATAATATTTTAAACCTCGGCAGGGCCGAGTGATCTCCGTACCTTGGCATCGCTAAGTAAAATATAATCTTTCAAACCTCGGCAGGGCCGAGTGATCTTCGTACCTTGGCAGCGCCAAGTAAAATATAATCTTTCAAACCTCGGCAGGGTCGAGTGATCTCCATACCTTGGCAGTCCCAAGTAAAATATAATCTTTCAAACCTTGGTAGGGCCGAATGATCTGCTTACCTTGGCAGCGCTAAGTAAAATATATTCTTTCAAACCTCAGTAGGGCTGAGTGATCTCCGTACCTTGGCAGCGCCAAGTAAAATATAATCTTTCAAACCTCGGCAGGGCCGAGTGATCTCCATACTTGGCCGCGCCAAGTAAAATATAATCTTTCAAACCTCAGTAGGGCTGAGTGATCTCTGTACCTTGGCAGCGCCAAGTAAAATATAATCTTTCAAACCTCGATGGGGCTGAGTGATCTTCGTTCCTTGGCAGCGCCAAGTAAAATATAATATCTCAAGCCCCGGCAGGCCGAGTGATGTCTTCAAATGATACTTCAAGCCTCGATAGGGCCGAGTGATATCTCCAAGTAATATCTTAAGCCTCAGCAAGGCCGAGCGATATCTCCAAATAATATCTCAAGCCCCGGCAGGGCCGAGTGATGTCTTCAAATGATACTTCAAGCCTCGGCAGGGCTGAGTGATATCTCCAAGTAATATCTTAAGCCTCGGTAGGACCGAGCGATATATCCAAATAATATCTCAAGCCCCGGAAGGGCCGAGTAATGTCTTCAAATGATACTTCAAGCCTCGACAGGGCCGAGTGATATCTCCAAGTAATATCTTAAGCTTCGGAAGGGCCGAGTGATATCTCCAAGTAATATCTCAAGCCTCGGCAGGGCCGAGTTATATCTCCAAGTAATATCTAAGCTTCGACAGGGCCGAGTGATATCTCCAAATAACATCTCAAGCCTCGACAGGGCTGGGTGACATTTCCAAATAGTACTTCAAGCCTCGGTATGACCGAATGACTCTTTCAGAATGACAGCAAGGCCGATTGATTCCTCTACCATCCTAGCATTGCTGAATTGCCTTGCCATGCTTTGGCGGAGTTAAGTAACCTCCTTCTTCATGCATCGGCAAGATTAAACAAGTCGTTTCTCTCCAAGGTAAGACCTACTTCACCCTTCGACGAAACCGTGCTTATACTATGAGCTAACAGAGCCCCAGGCCTCCCTCTGACCTAAACAGAGATGGACGCTCCCTTCGGAAAGGGCTAAACATAACATTGCTAAAGCGCCTAACGCAAGAAAAATGTCTAAAATGCTACTAGCGATCATGAACTGACATTTTGATTCGAGTAGCGTAGCACAAACAAAATAACTCTTATGTCGAAACAACACAATTAGAGAAGTCAATATTTGAAGAAGAAATGGAAAAAACCTTCTTTATTGACAAAAAGTTACAACCTCTTGAGAGGCGTTACAAGTGCATTATAGCACAGAAAATAAAGCAAAATAAAACAAGAAAGCTTGGGAGATTAGCTTCGGTCAATGACATTGCTCCCACTTCGATCCAAGAAATCAGAGAAACCGGATAGCTCCGTTGAGTTGCTAGTTAATGCCAAAGAACAAAGAGGCCATCCCTCGGGCACTTCCATCGGATGAATTAAGAGATCCAAACTGGATCAAAAGGCCATGGACCGATGCTGAGGTCGCCCCCACTTAAAGCGCCGAGTCACGAGTTATTGCTCAAAAACATAGACAATGACCCAATTGGCGCACTGAGTCGCGAGTCAATGCCCAAGAGCATAGACAGTGACCTGGTCGGCATGCTGAGTTGCTAATCACTACTCAAGAACATAGACAACAACCCAGCACTACTTACTTCCCTCCTCATTCAGAGACAAATGAAGGACCCCCAGGCAAATGAACTAAGGGATCCAAACTGAAGATGGAGGGAAGTTCATGTAAGCCAGGGGCCCGTATATATTTGCATTTCCAGTGGTTTGCAGGGCCCCATGGCATACGAAAGGAGCCATACAAGGGGCGTTCGCTCCCTGTATGACCCCTGTAACTCCCCGTGCACTCTCCATATGACCCCTAGGACTCCTCCCTTGAGGGCTACTTGCTCTTCAGTAGCTCCTCCATCACCCCAGCTATCTGGGATGAACCAGCTTTCAAAAGGAGAGCTTGGCCTCTCCACTCTTGACCTCAGTAAAATAGGAGCCATGAAAACCTCTCTAACTCACGGAAAGAAGAGGCTCCAAAAAATGCTCAGACACTGTCTGCTTTCCCCCTTTTATAGATAACGAACCGGGAGCAGCCATTAAAAAGAGGACCTCGGAATACGAAAAGTCGCAGTCGCACTGCACCCGAAGCCACGTGGCACATCAAGGAAAAAAGGGGCGCGCTCTAAAGCATGTTGGGCATGCTTCTTAGGCCGTGACGAAAGATAAAAGATCTCTTTCTGATCTCGAATCAAGAGCTTTAAATACTAGAAACTGCCTACGAGCCTTCGGGATATGACAGACCTAGAAAATCCCACTTCGAAAACGATGCCATCCAATAGCAATCGGATGCTTAGCGCATACGCAAAATTGACTCATGTTGAAAAGGCCAATGAGATAAATGCCTTGAGAAAAAATGTGATATCCCTCGGTGACCGCGAACTATTTCGACTGCTTCAGCAAGAAACAAGCCAAGTTCTTGCTTCGGATAAGCTGAACTATCCGCTTTATTTCAGCCACAACCAAAGCGTTTCCTCTAGTTCGACCGTTTCCAACTGCTTAGTTTACTTCGGTCTGAACTAGGATAATATTCCTTAGCAAAACCAAGCGGCCTCATATATCGGGGAACCAAAATAACTCGGCCTCAATTAGGCAGGACATTCGGTTTGAAACTGCTAGAAGCCATCCCATCTTAAAGTATGGTTCGTTCGCGATAAGCTACAAGCAAAAAAAAAGAAGCAATAGACGAACAAAAAGGTCGTTTGAAAAACAATGCCCAAAACGATATAACATTGAAGAATACAAAAGATTCATTCATTAAATTTTGATTGAATTACAAGTAGAAGAAGCAAAAATACATGAGAAACCCTCAAGAATCAAGGTTTGGGTCAGTTTCAGGGGCTCCCTCAGCAAGTTTGAAAGAACTTGACTTGGTTCACCCACTTCGAACACGGCCGGAGGAGGGACCTTGGGTTCTTCTGCGTCGGGCTAAGGACATCCCTCTAGAACCACGACTTCATCGGTGTCCAGAATAGTTTCAATATCAACATCCAAAATTTCTTCATATTTAGCTTCGGCAGATACTTCGGTTCCGAGGGTACGAGTATCATAATATTCGGCCTCTAGAAAAGATAGATCTAACTCCGGGTATACCCAAGAGATCTTCGCCTGCGCCTCCTCTTTGCTGAACTGGAAAGCATCGACACAAGCTGCCTTATGCTCCTCAGAAATTGGGCAGAATTCTTGTACTCTTCCATGGCCAAAGTGGCTCGTCTATTAGCTTCGGCAATTGACCCTCTAGCTCAAAACTGCTTTGGAGACTCGACGCCAACTCTTCTCTCAGGATTTTTGACTGGTTCTGAGCCTCGAGCCCAATCCTACCCATCTGCAAACATAGGGTTGGTCAAAGCTATAACCAAAAGAAAAGACACAAAAAGAGTTAAGGGGACATTATACCTCATCTTCCCGCCGAGCCATTTTCATACTCAGCTCATGGACCCTGTCGAGAGCTTTTAATTTAGCCTCTTTATTTTGCTAGAGACCATCCTTGAGGTCATTAATCCGAGATTGTTTTTCTTCGATCTTCTACTGAGATTGATCAAGGTCGGCGGTGAGCTTGGCAATTTGGTCGTGCTACCATCTTATTCGGCCTTCCCTGTCGGTGAGCTTCCTATTTCAAGCTGGCAAGCTGATCTTGTTGCCGCCGACACCTACGCTCCTCCTCATCAAGCCTCTTATTCCAATTGTTCTTCTTCTCAGCGAAGCTCTCTTTCAATTCACCCCATCTTTTGCTGAAACGCTGCTGCATAGCCTTTATTTCTTTGGCATGTTTGGATTTAATTTGTGATAACTCCAAACATGCTTTATCAAATTGCTCGCGGAAGCCATGGAGTTCCTTAACTTGAATCTTGAGCTGAGAAGCTCTCACAGCGGTGGCTTGATAAGACTTTCCCACCTTCTCAAGATCCCCCTGGACAAATGCCAAAGCCTTGGAAAGTTTGCTAATCGATTCCATCCTTTCTTGAAGGTCAGCAGCCTCCCTCCTAGCCTGAGCATAGGTCCCCATGGCCAGGTTTTAAGTGCCAACTCAGCGCTCTCATAATTAAGGCATTCTGCAGGAAAAATGTATGTGAGAAAACATGATCAAGCCAACCGACTAAAACTTGTTACCTTGACATAATGACTTACCCAGGAGGCATAGTTTGTGGCGATCCTTATGAGGCGGGGCTGTCGACCTCAAGAAGGAGATAAACATATTTTGGCACCCCGAGCCGCCCAAAAGCCACCTCAACGAGATCCTCTACGATGGACTCGTCCGCCGAGGAACTCTCTCCCATGCGCAGCATGGACCGCATCAGAGCGGCAAACATATCTTCCACCTCCGGATCATGGGTAAGGAAATTCATGGCTGAAGGATCGATCCGAGGAGCGTCGGCCTGTGGAGCTTTCATCCACCTAGCCTCCATTAAGATCTTAACTTGCGAAGCCTCGGACACTTTGGCTCTGGCCGGGAAAAACTTTGGTATGGGCATCCCCTCCACTCGGTGGCTCTTCTTCTTCTTCTTCAAGCATTTCCTCATCCCCAACAGGCTCCATCAGAGCCTCGGCTTCCTCCACGGCTTCTCCTAATACTTCGGAAGAAAGTCCCCTAACAAAAAATCTCTTGTGAACTCCAGTTGTTGATTCAATTTCTCCCTCAACTTCCGCCGGCTCTTCCTCGGGCAACTCCACTTGAGTTTCGGCGGTGGCGACTATCTCTGTCGCCCCCTCAATTAAAGTGGGGGAATCTCTCTCATCCATATACGACATCCTAGGGCTACCAACCTCCGTTAAGCGAGGCTGATCAGCCTTGAGCAAAGGGATTATCGGATAGACCGATGACATCCCCTCGGGGTCGTCTGATACGACTATTATTTGAAGGAGAAAAGCTTCAACAACTTCCTTCAATCTTTCCCCAACAACTTGTTCCTCCACTACCATACCTCCCTCCGGCAGGGAGGGCTCATCAACCGTGGCCGACGCACCCGCTTCCCCCTTCTTGGGAGTGGAGGAATGTTGACCAGCGCTGGTTTGCTTCGGCCCTTTGAGTGAGGCCCAGAGGAGCGGGGTTTCTTCTTGGATTTATGCCGTTCACCAGAGCTGAACCTCCTCTGGTGTTTGCCCAACTCTTTCCTTATTTGACCCACTAATGCTGACCTTTTGGCTAGAGGCACAATAAACAATCAGTTAAATCATAGTAAAACTATCTAGGTATATCGACTACAGGAAGAGGGAAGAAAAACTTACATGGGGGTCAAAAGCGCTCAACCCGGCAGCAAAGAGGGCATCCTCCGATAAGAGGGCGCTAGCCAAGAACACCCGATCGCTACGGAGAGTTACTAAATCTCTCTTCTTCTATTCAAACAATTCTGGGCGCGCCTCCGGGTCTTTCACATAAGTCGCCAATGCCAAGAAAAATCCAAGCCAATGTTCTCCTCGACGATGAAGAACCAGGACTTTCACTCCTTTATCGATGACAGATTATCCGATATCAATTTGAATGATTTCCTAGGATCGATGTAAGGCCACTCGGAGTTCCTTTCGAAAACTAGATTGTAACAAACTCGGAATATGGTGAGAGTTGCAACTACCCCAACGTGGCTGCATATAGAAATAAATCCGATGGGGTTGTGCCAGCTGTTCGGAGCCACCATCGTCGGACATATGTTGTAAAATCTCATGACCTCCTTCACCAGCGGGTGGTGTGGGAACCGAAGACCCGCTCTTAGGCTTTTCTCATAGAAAAATACTCCATGACTCAGCTCCATTGAAACCCTGTGCTCGGCCCTAGGGAGCCATAAAGCGACATCCCGAGGGACCTTGTATTGACTGCGTATTCTGTCCAAATCTTCAAGAGTTATCTCAGAGGCTCGTCGTTTGGGCCCTTCATGTTGCCGAGTTGAAAGACAAAGCACAAGAAAGTTCACGAGAGTTTTGAGAAAGTAAAATTCTGAGGTAGAAGCGAAAAGGCGTTGCAGAAGAGATGCTTCCCTAACCCCTTTCCCCTTCTAAAAAGGCATTTCAGGAAGGAGGCCCTGAATGTTAAAATCATCATTAAGAGCGCCATAATTTAGGGGTCTCACCACGTGGGACTTCCTTAGCCGCTGCCCATGGGACACAAGGAGTTTCCTCCTCGTGCAATGATAAAAAATGATAATGGAGCGGCGGCCTGTCATTTACGAGACCATCATTATGCGCTCTTCAAATCCCTCTGAATGGGGTTATTCTAAACTCTACTCCTTACATTTGAATTTACACTTTGGACTAGGGAGTGGAGGGCATGTGATGAGGGGTAAAATTATCATTGCATTAATGTTTGTGCGATCCAAGATAGCGGGTCAAGACCAATCTCGACATCCTGTTGGACAGCTGTCACATCCGAAAAACTGCGGGGCTGAATCGCCTTCAGCAGAGTCAAAGTGCCTTGGCAAACCAAACTATTCTCGTGCCTTGGCGAACCGAACCATTCTCGTGCCTCGGCAAACCGAACTGTTCTCGTTCCTCGGCAAACCGAACTGTTCTGTGCCTCGGCAAACTGAACTATTCTTGTGCCTCGGTGAACCGAAACTACTCGTATGCCTCAGCAAACTAAAATACTTCTGCGCCCTGGCCAGACTAAGGCATTTAAGCACCTCTGCGGAACCAAACACGGAAGAATTCTAAGTCATAACAGTTGAACAAGATCTCAAACGAGAAATTATGCGGGTAATACCGAAGGTGGCCTAAGGCCTACAGGAATGGCCTAGAGCCTATAGAATCGTTGAATCTTAAGGCATCAACCAACTCTCCTGACCGTCGATCCTCTAACTAACTAGATATAGATCTCATTGACCTCGTAACAAACTTGATTCGAATCCGATTTGAATATGAACGATTTTCGGACCCTCTATGACGTGCCCAAGGAATCAGATGATCGCATATAAATATCCCAGCCCTGAAGTCTCTGAGGTACGCTTCCACTGACACTCTAACTGAGAAAACTCCATTGAAGCTTGAGCAGAGCTCCGAGTTCTTGAGAGGCCACTCATCTTGAGGAACTCTTCTGCGAGAGCCTTCTCCTTATATCTACTTGCTATGAATTTTCACTGACTTGGGCGTCGGAGGGTCTTCCGCAGAGGGCCACCCTAGATACTCTCTGCGTGAGGACTGTCTTGCAGGTCTCATCCGGGCGAGAGACTAGCATCCAGATCCGGAGTCGAGCTGCACCCAAGTCGGAAAGCGGATTTCCATGGCAACAATTTGACATATTGATCATTCTCAAATTATTTGTAAAATTATATATTGATATTTTAGGGAACGCTATAAAGGGGAATTTATTTAAAAATAACAATGTTCAAAGATAATTAAAGGAAAAAAAGGTGAGTGGAGGTGTGGTTGTTGAGATAAACCATAGAATATTATTTTAATTGAGGTTTAGCTGAATGAATTGAGAAATTATTTAAAGTAAAGGAAAATAAGGTTTTATATGATTAGTCAATCAGGATTTTTCTACAAGGATTTCTCTACAATAACATTAGCTGTGGCAAGATTCCTCTACTTTTATAATAGAGGAATCTTATTAGAATATTTTGCAAGCATTCTTGTTATTCTGAACAAACATAAGTTTTTTTTATGGATACTGCTGTTCAATTTCTTGGTACCTCATTCATTAGCGAATTATTTGCTTTAATCGTCATAGGCTAGGATTAAAAAATAAATATCCTAGAGACTAGAAAAGAAACTTTTTTTAAACAAACCATTTATTACATATTAATTAACATAGGGCTCTAACCCTTGGGTAGACTGCAACTTAGCATAATATTATATATATCTAAGTCTATGAAGTAATAATTTATTTTTATCCCTTGCTACCGTGCCACTTAAGATATAGGAAAAGAATAGGAGATATCCTACCAAATAGCGTAAAAGCACAAAGAAATAAGGGGTTGTTTGGAGTTGGAAGGGTTAAATTTTTATGATAATTTTTTATTCTTAGGAATCAAAGATTAGTATCCTTCCCCTTGTTAATCTTACAATATTCCTAAATTGTATGCCAATGAAATTCCTGAGAATAATTTATTACACTTCAAACATTGGAATTTTAGGTATCGACCAATTTATTTAAGAATTTGTATAAAAATGTTCACTCAAAACAATACTTGACAGCCTCTCTTTCTCTCACTCTCTTGTTGCCATTTAGAAAAATGCCTTTCTGCATTGAAAACTTCAACCTAATGTCCTTCAAGATCTAACTACCTTGAGACTAAATTTGCTATTTAGCCTCCTCTATGATCAACTGTGATATGTGTATGAATGTAATCAAATCTAAAATGAATCCAATCTATCAAGATTTAAACCTATAAGCTATACAAATGATTTTCATCCTTGACCTAACAGAGTTCCAGTCCATAAGTCATAAACTGGTCATCTCGACTTTCTCTCTTTCAAGCCAAAATCTAATCTTATAGGAGATGAAGGGGGTAAAAAAAACTTCAATCATAATCTTTCAAAGAAGTTAAAAGTTATATCCTTATTCTTTGATAAAGAATTTTATAAGTAACATAATAGAAATATAACTTTTTTATTTTTTAATTAAAAAAATATGGATATGCCTCGTATCCTCATTCTTCGTTATATAAGTAACCGAAATAAGTACTAAAAATAAGAAGGAAATAGCCCTAATGAATGAAAAACAAAAAAAGAAATAGAAAAATCGACAGCAAAACAAAAATCATCCTTCTAATCCCATCCTTTTCTCTTTGTTAGTCTCTCCAAGGACACAGTTCTCCTTATTAGCCTTCTCTAACATGGCCAGAAAAACATTGGCAAAGTGCAAAAGCGGGCATGTTGGGCAGCGGAAGGATGATGGTGAGTTCCTTTGGCAAGCGTCGTTCGTTTGTCAGTTTAGTTTGACACAATAGTTGGGGAATCTATCTTAGGCTTTGGGCTGGGCTCGGCCCAACATTTCATCCAAGACAGCCATCCTAGATTGTAAAAGTTTACCATCATAGTAGTCTGGAGCCAAAGAGATCCAGGCTCCCTTCAGGCTAGCTAGGGTTGAGCATAAGGCTTTAGTTGAGGCCATAGTTGCATCATATTGGCTACCAAATTGCGTGTAGCTTCCTAGGGATGGTTTTGACATCACTTTTGTAGAAACTGGGACTAGAGGTAAAGGTGGCATTGGCTTTATGGACTTACTATTATTATTTTTATTGACTTAGGCCTCTAAATTTCTCCTTCTAATGGTTTACTATAAATCCAACTGATGTCCATTGGAGGGGCATTGGACTTGTAGCTCCATATCTGACCTGCCCAACATATCCTGACATGTTAACCTCTTCCTAGCCTAGTCTGCATATAAAAGCAGTAACTTAAACCAAACTTTTCAGAATTATATAATGGACTAGCTACATGATTTTAAAAAAAATACTAAGAGAACTTAATGATGCAAAATTGCTAGTTATAACTTGTTGAAATGCGTTCTACTAGGAACCTTTCTTAAGCTTCCTTTATATTGGTCAAATAAAGCATGCAAGCGCATCTTGTACATGACCAATTTAATGCATCAGCTATTAGTATGACAACCATATTAAATATTATTTAAAAATTGGTAATGGTTGCCGCTATAGCAGTTCTAGACGCATACTGCTATACTAGGTTCTATAGCAGCCTAGCTTTTATAATGTTCGGGTTTATGGTGCCTAATATAGGGAGAAAAAAGTGGCACCAGCAAATGCTATGTTTTTGAGTTATTTCAAGTGCTATATGCTAAAGTGCAGTTCCATGGGCATACCTTAACCTTCAGCATGATGAAAAAGACTTTTCCATGAGCTTAACTAGAAGAGCGCTAAATACATAAAGATATCACCCGAAGAAAAAAAAAAACTTTATAAGAGAACAAAGGCCAATTGTAGCAAAGCTTCAGGAGATCCTTAAAGAGCTTCAAAAAATGCTGAGGGTTGAAGTAGTGACTTCTGGTTATGAAGCAAATCTATGTTTCTATTTTCAAGTTGTAAAGTTATAATTCAGTCAATTAACTACCTACTTGTTCCTAGAAAATTACCAGGCAACTTTATAATATAGACCTCTGTCAAGGAGGTTTCTTTTCATAAAAAAAACATGCTGAAGATTGAGACATATTACAATTAATTTGTTCCAACTCTGAAGAGTTCTCAGAACTTAATTTACAGCTCTCTATACCTATGAACATGTTTCACTGATCATGGATTCCATTGAAAGTCCAGCATATAGAAATTACATAGGAACACTATATGAAAGTGAGAAATAAAGTTGATGCATGACAACATTCAGTAACAAGGTACCAGATAAGCTAAGAAGCACCTTTCATAGAAAAAATGTTGTGGAGAAAGACTCTATTCATCGTTTGAGCCATCAAACTCAAGGTTGGTTTGGTAGCTAAAAGGTACCTTGGTATAATGTAGATAATAATGTAGACTAGCTTCTCCAGTGTTGGTGGATGCTTTGGCACTGACTCGAGAGAACTGTTGGATGATGGGCCAGCCTGGGCGTCCCCTGAGGCACCTCGCGAGCAGGCGGACATTGCAATCCAGGATCAACTCAAGTTTGTCTTGATGATGGTGCTGTCGTTCTTGGAGAAGTCCCAAAATCCACTCCGGGAGGCTATCCATGGATGTATCATACAACTTCAGGCATTGCAGTGCATTCAGATTCTCCACGATCCTCAATGCTGAGCAACGACATATTTGTAGTCTCTTTAGAGCAGGTAAATTTGAGATCTTTTCCAAACATTTAGACAATTTGATGTCTAGCTGATTGGATAAGAAAGGAAGGTTTTCAACTCCTCTCAGCTCCTCAGCTTTAATAATACGCAAGTTTTGCATCGTGGTGGCCTGCTTAAAGACATTGGGAAGAGCTCTCAACCTGTAACAATAATAAAGTTTCAATTCCTTTAGACGAGGCAGCAGCAACGCTGACTGAGATGCTAGTTGTTCACTTATCTCCCATTCTTCCCATTCGGCCATAGCGTATAAGTACAGGGTTTCGAGCTTGGGAAAGAAGGTTGGCCTTGCTGTATGTGATCCCTGCCTTACACCGCTGCCGAGAAATTCAGGGCCAATTGATACAACTGTAGGTGCATTGTAAATTACGAGATCGATCAATTGGGGCAACTGACCCAGCGGTGGAAGCTCTCGGCATGATTTGCCACCAGAAAGCTTCAAATATTTCAGGTTAGGAAGATAATCTTCCAAAGACGATGACATCATCCAGCCAGGATATCTCCGGCCAAAGAAATCAGATATCTCTAATATTCTATGCTTCGGAGGGGTCAAGTCCTCGAAGATCTCCTCGATCCGACGGATCTCCTCATCGTCCATCACATTTTCATTTTCTGGTCTGCATCTTAGCCATAATTTCTTTAAGTAGGGTTTATTGTCCAAAATTCGATTCTTGTTCGATGCCCTTTCCAATCTGTCTATGCCGAGAATACTGAGGCGGGAGAGACTCTGCAACTCTTCCAATTCACAGCCTTGTGCTTCTTCGCCGCCGTTCCTATCATCAGCCACAATAAATCCATTGAGTTCAACAAGTTGTTCTAATTTTCCAATCCCTTTAGGCACAAAACTCAATGATGTATAGGAAATATCAAGATATCTGAGATTGAAAAGCTGAGTAATGCTGTTGGGAAGCATCTGCAGATTGGCGCAACATCTGAGTTTCAATATTTGTAGGTTTGCAAGGAAACCAAGAGATTCTGGTAGACTGGAAACTTTTGTAAGACTAAGATCAAGGAGTCTAAGGTGTATTAAGGTTCCGATAGAATCCGGGATGCTCCCGATATCTCTCCCATTTAGATGCAAGATACGGAGATGAGTTAATCGCACGAGCAAATCATTTTCAAAATTTGATGGGTTATGAAACATGATCAGGGTCCTCAAACAATTCCGTTCTATTAAAGAACTAGGGACTGCTGCCGTCTCTCCTCTTCTTCCAATTGACAGGCGCCGAAGCTTTGACAAAGTGGTGGCGTTTAATTCATGTACATCTCCATAGAAACTTTCATCTTGTGACAAAAACTTAGCAAGAGATCGTAAGAGATCATGCATGTTACATGAGCTAAATCGCATAGATATAGGTTGCAGAATGTTCCTCCTTATCAACTCTTCATAGTATTGCTCTGCCTCCAAAACCTGTTCCATACATCTATCCTCATGAGTTTTCACCAAACCTTCGGCCACCCAGAACAACACAAGCCGATCACGATAGAAGATATAATCTTCTGGAAATAGAGAGAAGTAAAGAAAGCACTGTTTGAGGTGAGACGGTAAATCCGCATAGCTCATATACAAAGCTCCCTTAAGTTCTTCGGGAAGGTTGCTCATGGACCATGCATCACTTCTAAGAACTTTTTCCCATTCACTCCTGCTTTTATCCTTCGTGGTTAAGAGGCCGGCAATAGTCTTGACTGCAAGAGGAAGACCATGGCATTTCTGAACAATTTGAGTCCCAATATCTTTAACATCTCCATTTCTGCCTTCTCTCCACTAGCAAACACTTTCTTGCAGAGGAGCTCACAACCAGAATTCTCAGGTAATAGCTCCACTTTGTGGGTGTGTACTGCCCCCATTCCTCTAGCAATATTTTCATGTCTAGTGGTAACCAAGATCCGACTGATAGCTACACCAGTTTGAAGGGGAATTCGAAGTAAATCAACCCACACATTTGCTTGCCATACATCATCCAAGACAACAAACAGACGTTTTCCAGAAACAGCATCTGTGAGCATTCGCAGGAGTTCTGATTTTGTACTCAATACTCCATGATCCCCACCAGCACCCCTTATCATCTGTTTCAGCAGCTCGATCTCTGAAAAATCCTGTGAAACACACACCCATATTCGAGTCTGAAAGTTGTCAACTGTCTTTGGATCATTGAATATCTTCTGAGCAAGCGTGGTCTTGCCGATTCCCCCCATGCCGTCGATTGCAAAAATACAACATTTTTGTTCATCTTCTTTCACTAACATCTCCACAAGACCCTTGGTAGCATCCTCGATGTCTGTTCCTACTATGTCCAATTCAACGAGAGAAGAGGTCTGTCTAAGATTCACTCCGCTCGCTGCTGTGACATTTCTGTTGCTGTGTCCTAGCCTGGGAATAACTATTTTATCTTCCATGATCTCATTCAGTCTATCATTCAAAGTTTTAATTCTACTGGCAATGCCATGGGCAGATAACAAATCACTAGGGCTAGGAAGCATGGAGATTAAATGGCTTACCCCCAAATTCTCAACCAGCGATGTTGATGCTTGATCATAGGACGACTTCTCACGCTCTGCACCCTTGATTCTGCAGAGATCTATGATGTCATCAGCATCATACATGATGTCTTTCAGCTTGACCACCCACCTGTTGATGGCTGGATCTTGAAGCCGTCTTCTCTCTGCATCATCGAGTAGGCCGTCTATGTTCTCCAACTTCTCTTGAAGCCTTTTCATCTCGTCCTTCACTCCTAACACCATCACAACTCTTCATCAATGAAATCAGCGAGCTTCTTGACATAGTTCTGAACAAAAGCCTGTAAGATCATCGCCATCCCACCCCCCTTTCTCTTGACTGCAACTCGTTGCTCCCCCGGATCTACACAGCTTAGCGGAACAGAAGTTCTGAAGAGGATGAGTCTCTCGATCAAGGAAAACAGAGTTTGCTTGACTTTTTTTATGTATATCCGGAACCAAATGGATTCTTTTTTTTATTCCTTTGGCAATGAGAGAGAGAGAGAGATGAATTGTATATTTACCAAAAAGATGAAAAATTGCGAATCAGAGAGCCCCTTTCCATTAATTAAACATTTTGCCTACGATTAACTTGGCCTCTTGATCCGGTCGCCGGTCTCTGGAGCTTCGAGGAGCAACACAATGCTACAAGTTGCCTCTAATTAATTCTGCAGTCTTGGAAGCCATCATCCTGTGGGTTGTCGATACTCTGTGTCGTTTTTTCATGACCGTGGAGTTGGTGAAAGGCTCTAACCATTGGTGTAGTGTTAAATTGATCATTTAAAATTCTGAACAAGTCACTGAACAAATGTTAGCGAACATTTTCATTCTTATTTTTTTTTAACAACTAGCAAAATTGAGAGGGTGTTTAGTCAATTAAGCAATATATATTACATTGAAACGAAGGGACCTAAAAAATTACGAAAATATATTAAAAATAATAAATATTAATTAAAGATGATAAAATTAAATTAGAAATGAAAATAAGCTTGAATTGGGACTTTTACCGCACTCTAGTGACTAATTTCGATCCAATTTGATTCAACATTGGAATCAAAATTGAAATTAAAATTAAATTTTATTTGAATTGAAATCGTTCATTTTCTCTGCATATTGTGGGAATTCGGCAATGACTCCAAAATTTGTTACTCTTTTTGAACCGGTCGTTGGACCAGGGAGCTTCCAATAGATTTCCAATCTAACATTGCAAGTTGCTTGTAATTAATTTGGCCTTTACCTAGTCTCTGGTCAGGGAGCTTCCAACAACCTAACGTTATAAGTTACCATGAATAATTAATTCTATTCTCTTCATGGTCATCATCTAATAGTTTTTCTATAATGCATTCTCAGTAATCAATAGTGATGATCATTTAAAAGGACCGAACTTGGATGCAGTGTGTGTATGCATGTTGCCTGATTTTTGTTCATATCTTTTTCTTTTTGTCATCATTTGGTACTTATATGGAAGCTAAGGTGGCATTGAAAAAGGAGGAGGAATATAAATAAAGCCAGAGGGCTCCACATAGCATTTAAAAAACTAAGGAAGTCATGGAACAAGTGCTAGTGAATAGTTTATTCATTGATTTTGTTTCTATCTTAACAGTTAGGAAAATAGAGAGGGAGTTCGAACAACATGTATTCCATGTGCTAGCATTTAGGTTAAGTAATCTACGGTAGGTGAGTCAATACAAGAATTTTATTTTAAATTTATATAAATACAATAATGCTACTTTCACTTAACTCAAGTGGTTGGACTGGAGCTACATAGGAAGAATAGTAATTGATAACCATGAAGAAATGTTATATAGAAACTTATGATTGCATGTTGTAAAGAATTAATAATATCCTAAGTTTATAGTAATTGATCATGTGTATCATAAAGTTTACTTGCAAAGTAGTTAAAGTAAATTAGGATGATCTCCATCACATCTAGCTCAGTTTAAATTTAGATTTTAGGGATCCTAAATCAATGGTTTAGACTATCCAATGGAATCTACTATCTCTAAAATATTTATACGTCAAAGATCAGGTGATTCAAAAACTCTCAAAACATGTCAAGTCAATAAAAAAATTATTTATGTTAATTAGATTATCCAAATTTGTAATCACTCAATGCATAAATTGTTTTTTATTAATAAGTATTTTAAAGAGAGTAACTCACTTCTAATGACTCAAATCATTGATATGAAACTTTTATTATTCAAACTTAAATATGATCAAATCTAAGTGGAGATCCAATTGAATATAACCAAATTAAGCATGCACTCTCTCTTTATATATATATATATATATATATTCTTCAATTTTAAAAAAATTATTACAAATAACAAAAAAGTTAGCATTTGCTACACTCTTTGTAACTCTAAGTTTAGCTACCCCACTGTTTCTATTAAGTGCCTTCAGTGTTTTCATTGTACATCTTTTGTTATCTACATGCAAATGTATCCCATTATGATATACAAATTCTTCAAACTAGTAAAAGAAAATTTCTATAGCATAATAGTATATGGCAATTTCATTATACTTACATGTAGTAGTAGTCAAGACTCAATACCATCTCCATATATATTTTCTCATGCATTGTCATATTCGTAATTCAGCACAGATATCCCATAATTGAGCATTTTAAACCATGTATAATTTGTTATATATACCATGTCAGTTAACATACTAAAGATGCAACACCTAGCCAGCAGCTTTCCTATGCCTTAAAATAATGAAAATTTCATCCTTTAGAAACCGCTTATTATGTATCCGAGCATGACCCTTTTTTTTTCCAAGGAGCTGACACCGTTCTTTTTTATTTCCTTTGCCACGAAGGCACGAAGAGAGATGAAATTTAGACCTATCGAATCAGACTCGCTTTTAACTATCAACACTAACCTAATTATTTTTTAGAAATTCTAAAATATCATGAAAAGATAACACCTAAGCCTTGATTTGCTTTGGAGGGAGCGGACGGCTATGATCAAGTTATGACACTAGGCCTACAGCCTTGGGATATGAAATTAAAGTTAGCGCGCAAGTCATCGAGCAAATGTTAGTGAATAACTTCTTTCTGATCTTTTAACAACTGCTAGGGTTGCAAATAGAACGGATGAGATCAGGTCTTATCTAATTTAGATTCAATCTAATTTTATTTTAATTTTAATTTATTATTAATTTGATTGAATGAAGTATATAAAAAATTTTATATTCAATGAGTCATTAAAGTCTATTAAAATTTAATCCAAAAATATAATATTTAAGACAAGCATTTAACTAATATTTTATAATTAAAAATCTAATAATTAATAATCAAAATTTAAATTAATAAAAAAGTTAAATAAAATTAAAAAATTAACTTAAACTTAAATTTAACTCAAATTTTTATTCAAAATATTTTAGTTCTACCCAAATAAATGATTATCCTTAAGTTTATAAATTATGATACTTAAAATCTTTATTCATATACTAAGACACATTATAAATAAGAATCTATTAAAATAATAATAAATATAAATATTTAGATATAATTAGAGAAAAAGATTGAAGAAGATCTAGTTATTAAGATTAAAAAAAGAATTGAATTAAGTTAGAGTTATTCAATAAATTTATTAAGATAATTAAAAGGGAAGGAAACAAGATTTGCATATTTGTTAAGATTAAAAGAATTGCATTTTTTTTGTGATCTGATTTGATTTAAAATTTCAACTGAGTCCAATTTTCAAACTTGACCTAACCCATGACTCTCTAAATATACATTGGATCAGGTCTAATTGAGTTGATATTAGGTTGGTCATGGGTCTATTCGATCCATTTGCAAGCCTTAATAACTACTAAAGTTGAGATGGTGTCAATCAATTTGGCATGCATTAGCCTTATAAGGATAGCTTATGATTCGACTCATTTCAAACATTTATATGCAATGGAAGGACAAAATTCCATCTAGTTGAGTAGGTTTGATTACATCAAATTGATTCATTGCATTCCAAGTTTGAGTAGGCTTTAATGGCTTTGAATTATTTGATGTGCAATGAAATTTAATTACCATGATTTGTTTCTTTTTGTTGTATAGGTCAAGGTTTACAAATCGGTAGCAGACCCAAACTAGATTAATACAATAATATTTGGTGCTGATACATGGTATGCATTCTAGTGCTCTTTTGGTGCTCGTTCGCCCAATCTGAAGTTTTATTAACAACAAGTATCTAACATCATACTAATGGCTATCAGATATGGCAATGCTGGTGGCTATGATGGACAAATATGTGGGCACCATAGGTGTGAGATCTGAGCCACTAATAGGTTGCCATGCCTCAAATCGATTATTGATATAGATACAAGACATGACAAACCATCACGCATTTAAAAATATACCTCAAAAGTTAGACTTTTATTATTCATAACTGGGACTCACATGGTTTTTTTTTTTTTTTTTCCAAAAGAACCTTGACGGACGGATCCTTGGGTTCTCAACCTTGAACGTGAATGCTGGCCATTAAGTGGTGCGAACTTCTATTACAGCCTAGTCAACGCCGTAGTTGTTAGGTTTTTTCCCAGTCTACTTGTGACTTAAGAACATAAGTCAAGTTTTTACAATTCAGCCATTCGTTAATTGGCAACACCAATCAGTAAAACTAGTTTTTTCCAGCTTGCTTTTTTTTTTTTTTTTTGAGCTAAAAAAAATTGGGTTAAAAAACTGGGGACTCCCTGCAGGTTGCTGATTTGGGCCCTGCAAAGATGCTTCAGATAACAATGCTTATCCCTACCAGACCACGGGAACATTTGGATAAGTACAATTTTCAATCCATAATTTAATTTGGCTCGCATGTATTAATGATGTGTAGATTATTTATGTAGTGAGTCTGAAACATCCCAAGTTATATTTATTAGCACAAGGTACTGCTGCCAGGCATTGAGAGATTGGGTAATCCCTGACTTCTATCTTAGAGATCAGAAACTTCGGTGTTGCCAAGGAAAGCATGTGCCGTGTCACGAGCCAAGCCTTAGATGGGTTTGGGATGTCACAGGTGTTAACGTCCGGCCGTTAAAAAAAAAAAAACAAACGCCCATTTTTTATAAAAAACTAAATGCTGGTCATTTTTAAAAATAAAACACTGGCCATTTAAAAAAAATGCTCAAAAACTGACGCCTATTAAAAGGAAAAAAAAATTATAAATAGGGCACAACCCAGCCTTTCATATAGTGTGAGAAAAAAAATAATAGTAACAACTCTGTAATTTTTTTCTTGCTAATTTTTTTTTGAAGACCGCTGATCAGCGTCCTGTTGAGATCGTGCCATCAACGGACGTTGGAGTTGTCCTGTTGAGATCGTGCCATCAACGGACATTGGAGTTTTGGCTTTCGGATTGTACCTTGAAGGAGAGCGTGTGGTCCAATTTTTCTTCGCACGAGAAGGGAACCAAATCTCCTTTAGGGCAGTGGTTTAATCCGCCTCCCAGGCCTGACTCTTTAACTCTTTAACTTATTTTTTGTTTTGAAACAATTTTCTTTTCACTAAATATAATCTACCATACACCATAAATATTATTTTCTAAAATATATATATATGAGAATGCATATATATTCCTTGTTGGAAGCACACAAAAATCATTTTCAATATCAATCTAAAAGAGATTTTTGCAAATTAATTAATTAGGATTCATTTTTCAATAACAATCTAAAGGATATTTGGTTTTGGATGCGATCTGATCTCTTGATTTGGATGCGATCTGATCTTTTCATGGGTTCAAAAGTTGTTATCTTTTTTTTTATTTGCCTCTTGGTCTGAATGAATAATCCACTTCTTTGAGTGGGGGAAACAGAATCTTTATCAGATCCTGTTGTGATTTAAATAGGAAAAAGAAAAATATTAGACGGTTGGCCTTTTGATGTTTTTTTGTGTGTTTTGTTATTCATATTAAATAGTTTATTATTTTTATTTTTATTTTGTGTGTGGTGCATTCATCTATGAATCTCGTCCATATCTTCTTATGTTGGCGATGTCAATTACAGTGTATGATGTTATGATTATTAGTTATGTCATGGGATCATTTTTTGCTTCACAAAAATTTGTTGTACTGTTTATTGCAATCCTAAAATGTTGTTATTAAGGTGACAGTGATGGTTATTTCGCTAAGACAAGGATGTCCTTATCTAAGGCTAGTTTGGTGGTTTTTTTTAGCTAATTTTAGAATGACAAAAGGAAAAGTTAAAATGTTTAATGCCATTAGTTGAGTCTCCTGATGATGTGATGTAGTAGTCTTAGTATTGTGGGGGCAATGGTGCACAACATGGATTATGGGTAGTGAAATAATTTCATAAATTCATTGCTATGCAAGTTTATGATGCTCATTTGTAGATTATATTTTGTGATCCTTTTGTGAAGTAGCATAGTCAATTATTGTTATTCATGTGGCATAATTAGTCTTTCTCTGTTTAATGGACATTACTTCCCATATCCTTAGCCCATCCATTATTTGTAATTTGCATATAAAATGCTACAAGTGGCTTGAGTTGTTCTTTCCTAATTGTGCTTGCATGCTCAAGTAGTTATTATAGTTGGCTGTTCAAGAGTTAAGTTATTCAGAAATATAAAAGAGAATATTTTAAAAATATAAGATCAAAATATAATTTGTTAGATCTTTTAACCAAACGCCTTTCAAAGGCTGTGTTATTTAAGACATCGAGGGGGATGGGGCTTAAGCCCGTATATTAGTCACCAGAGTGGACCCCTACCGTCATGGTAGCCCCATGGTTAAGGTTCAAAGGGAAACGATCTCTGAGGTAATATCTGGAAGCACCGCTTTAGGAGTCCATCTCCATCCCATCCCTATGGTGTGGTGCTTTATTGTGACGGTTAGGTTGAGCATAGCTCTTAATAGATCCAAGGCTGTAAATTCAGCGAGGTCATGTACCCTTGGAGGATCTATCTTATTGAGCATAGCTCTTAATAGATCCAAGGCTATAAATTCAGTGAGGTACGATTCCATTGCATGTACCCTTGGAAGATTTACCTTAGTGAGAGTAGTCGTGAGGCCACGACTATGGGACCGGGGCGAATCCCTAGTAACTCTCATGAAAATTAAGGCAAGCGCATGGCCTAGATAGCGCTAACCCGCATTATGATCAGCTCATCTTCATACGGTGTGTATTTTATACTAAATATAAGTTCAAACCTAGAAGGTACTTGCACTAAGCACAGTAAAATTTCAAAGTTTGAAATTGCTTATTGAATTTAATAATATTTATTTATTTATTTATTTATTATTTTTATTTTTTTGTGGGGGATTGTTAACGTCCGGCCGTTTAAAAAAAAACAAATGCCCATTTTTTTAAAAAAACTAAATGCTGGTCATTTTTAAAAATAAAACACCGACCATTTTTTAAAAAAATGCTCAAAACTGATGCCCATTAAAAGGAAAAAAATCTATAAATAGGGCACCACCCAGCCTTTCATAGAATGTGAGAAAAAAAAACAATAGCAACAACTCTGTAATTTTTTTCTTGCTAATTTTTTTTTGAAGACTGCTGATCGGCATCCTGTTGAGATCGTGCCACCAATGGATGTTGGAGTTTTGGCTTCCGGGTTGTACCTTAGAGGAGAGCGTGTTGTCTAATTTTTCTTCGCACGAGAAGGGGACCAAATCTTCTTTAGGGTAGTAGTTTAACCGCCTCCCAGGCCTGACTCTTTAACTCTTTAACTCTTTAACTCTTTAACTTATTTTTATTTTGAAACAATTTTTCTTTTACTAAATATAATCTGCCACACACCACAAATATTATTTTCTAAAAAATATTATATATATATATATATATATATATATATATGAGAATGCATATATTCCTAGTTGGAAGCATACAGAAATTATTTTCAATATCAATCTAAAGAAGATTTTTGTAAATTAATTAATTAGGATTCATTTTTCAATAACAACAGGCACCTGCGATGAGATGTTTCTGAGTTTGTATTTAAAATGCTTAATTTTATTGAATGTAACAAGACACTCATGCCAGTAAAGTAATCGGTCACAGCAAAACATGTGAGACAGATAAAGAATGCATACTGCAGATGATTACGGTGCATCATGGAAATGATTGTACCATACATTGGTCATGTGAAAGCCAATTCTTCCCAAGATAAATTTCTTATGTGTCATTTCTTTGTTTTTCCCCCCTTTTCTTTTAATGATAAAAGAGATGGTAATTGTGATCAGATTTTTATTAGTAATACTACTAAGCAGACTATGAATCCATTCCCCTACCTTCATCATTGAAAACAAAGTTGTATAAACTAAAATATCTAACAGAACTCGGCCTTCTCTTCCTCTCCAAACACGACTTCAGGACTTTCTCCTCCAAACAAGACCTCATGTCTATCTCTATTGGCAAGAGCCATGTCAGACTTGCACTCTCAATTATTCTCGTCCGAGGCCCACACTCTTTGAAATCATGCCCGACAAGTCCCTCTCTATCGGTGAGAGCCGTGTCAGACATGCACTCTAATTGTTTTATATAGGTCCGCACTCTTTTGGAATCATGCCCGACATCTTTGGCCGCTTGGAAAAGTACTCTTCACCCATGCCATTCTTTGATTCCTTTCCCATAAAGTATGGATAAAGAAGTTAATCCATAATAACCAGCTTAGAGCAGCAACTTGTAACATACGAACACTAACAAGTAAAGCAATGAAGATAGCGGACACTATGATTAGGAGAAAAGTAAATAAATATACTTACAAAAGACTAAATGGATAAGTAAAAGATCTAGAAAAATAGAGAATATATATATAAATTATATTACACTAAAAAGCATAAAAATAAAAATGAAGTAGAAATAATTGTAGAAGGAATTATAAGGAATGTATTATTAAGGTGACTAGAAAAGGAGATCAGATTATATCACTAAAACTTATAATTGAGAATAATATAATTAATATAATTAGTGCATTTGCACCATAAGTAGGATTAGACCAACGAACTAAAACATAATTTTAGAAAGACATAAATGAAGTAATGCAAGAAATACCATAAAAAGAAAAGATATGTATGGAAGGAGATTTTAATGAATATGTAGGTAAATAGAGGGATCGATATAAAATGATACATGAAGAATATGGATTTAAAATAGGAATGAAGCTGGCATGAGCATATTAGATTTTGTAGTGGCATATGATCTCACAATAGTAAATACTTGTTTCAAAAATAGAGATAAACATTTAAAATATTTAAAAACGGATCTAATAAAAGTCAAATAAACTTTTTCTTAATTAGAAAGGTAGATAAAATAACATGCAAAAACTGCAAAGTCATTTTAGGAGAAAGTTTAACTTCACAACATAGAATAATGGTAGTAGACATATGGATAAAAATAAAATTTAGAGTAAAATGTAAACCTATTAATCCAAAAATTAAATGATAAAATTTGAAAGAAAAAAACTTAAATTATTTAAAGAAAAGTTAGTAAGAGAAATGACTATGAATTTAAATTATGATCCTAACTTAATGTAAGAAAAAGTAATTAAATGCATAATGAACATAGCAAAAGAGGTTCTAAGAGGATTAAAAGGGGGTAAGACTATTAAGAAAAGAAATTTGATGGTGGAACGAGAAGGTTCAAGCTACCATCAAGCTTAAAAAGATAAACTACAAAATTTAGCAAGAGGCTAGGAAAGAAGAAAGTCTAAAAAGTATAGAAATACAAAGAAAGAATCTAAAAAAGTGGTAAGTAATGCTAAACTTAAAGCTTATGATAATTTATATAATAGACTAGATACGAAAGAAGGTGAAAAGATTGTATATCAACTAGAAAAACTAAGAGAAAAAAAAAAAATAAAAGATCTTGACTATATTAAATGTGTTAAAGATGATGATGAAAAGTCTTAGTAAAAGTAGAAGAGATAAAATAATGATAAAAAAAGTTACATTAAAAAATTATTAAATAAAAATAATTTAGTAAATTTAAGGATAGAATGTGATAACCTAGGAGTAACAAATAAAAATAAATTTTTTCATAGATTTAGCATGCTTGAGGTTAAAATGCTTTGAGTAATATAAAAAGTGCAAAGACATTACGGCCAAATGCGATTTCTATTGAGGTTTGGAAAGGCTTAGGAGAAATTGGAGTCATATGGTTAACTAATTTATTTAACATGATTATAACAACTAAAAGAATGTGAGATGATTGAAAAAAATATATATTAATACCCATATACAAAAATAAAGGAGATATTCAAAACTGTGCAAATTATAGAGAGATTAAATTGATGAGTCATACAATGAAATTATGAGAGAAATTAATAGAAAATAGAATAAGAGTAGAAACTTTGGTGTCCAATAATTAATTTGAATTTATGCCTGAAAGATTGACCATGAAAGCTATTTATCTATTAAGAAGATTGATGAAGAGGTATAGAGAAAAGAAGAAAAGACCTCCATATGGTCTTTATTGATTTAGAGAAAGCATATAATAGAGCACCTAGAGAAATAATATGGTGGGTTTTAGAGAAAAAAAGAGTTACCAAAAGATACATAGAATTGATAAAAGATATGAATGATAGAGCATAACTATTGTTAAAATAATATTAGGAAAAACTAGTGAGTTTTCAATTACTGTAGGTTTATATCAAGGATCTACCTAAAGTTCTTCTCTTTTTACACTAGTTATGGATGAATTAACCAAATATATTCAAGATGATGTTTTATGGTGTATGTTATTTGCAGATGATATAGTGTTGATTTATGAAACTAAATATGATATAAATGCTAAGATAGAGATTTGAAGAGACACTTTAGAATCTAAAGGTTTCAAGATTAGTAGAACTAAAACTGAATACATGAAATATAATTTTAGTGGAAGTAGAAATACAAATAAAGAAACAGTAAAGATTACAAGCCAAGAGATGCCAAGGAGTGAAAAATTTAGATATTTGGGATCAATTATCCAGCAAGAAGGTGAAATAGGTGAAAATATGAATCATAGAGTTCAAGCAGAATGAATTAAGTGCTTTGGGAGTATTATGTGATCGGTGCATTCCATTAAAATTAAAAGAAAAAATTTATAAAACCACTGCAAGGCCAGCTATGCTATATAAAATAGAGTGTTGGGCAATACTGAAACAACATGAGAATAAATTAAGTGTAACAAAAATGCACATGTTATATTCAATTTTGCTACTTCTAGCCAAAAGGAACTATTGGCAAACGACATCATGGAAATTTTGCAAAATGTTCCTTCTTATCAACTCTTCGGGTATTGCTCTGCTAAATCTTCCATCTTGGTATCTTCTTGGGTTTTCACAACCCTTCATCCACCTAGAACTGCACAAGCTCGTCATGATGGAATTAATAATCTTCTGGAAATAGAGTGAAGGAACCCCTGTTTGAGTTGAGGACAAAAAAGAAATGAATTTGATATAGATACAGTTCGTTAGATGTGAGTATTCCTCATCTTTCTCCTATTTTTCCTCTCTCCTATTTTTCCACACCTAGTTAACCTTTGCACTTAAGTCTGATAATAGGAAAGTAGAAGAAAGAATGATCCGCACCTAACAAGCTGCACTTAAATTATGTTACGAGAGAAAGAGGCAAGCTTCTCTCCGCCGGCGAGAGTCCTCTCAATCATTCACGTCTAAAGGTCCACACGGGAAGAAAATACCTCTAACAAAACAAAAGCTTTATATATATTTTTATTCATATCTGGGACCACACAGTTTTTTTAAAAGAACGATCACCGATGTGTCCTACGACTTTCAACTTTGAGTGTAGATACTGACTATCAAGTTATGTGAACTTCTATTACAGCTTAGTTATCGTAAGGTTTCGATCATGCTTACTCGCAACTTAAGAACATAAATCAAGTTTTTATTATTCAGCCTTTTTATTAATTGGCAAAACCAATTAGCAAGTAGAATTTTTTCCAACTTGATCTTAATTTTTTCTTTTTGAGCTAAGAAAAATTGGGTTAAAAAACTAGGAACTTCTTTCAGGTTGCTAATTTGAGCTTGGATGCTTCAGATAACAATGCTCATGTCTATACGAGAGCTATGAGAACCTTTGGGTAAGCACAATTTCCCATCTATAATTTGATTTGGCTTGCACTTATTAATGATGTGTAGATTGACTGCATGTTAATAGGTTCACATGCTCAACTGGATGCATGTGGTGGAAACATTTTTGGTACAAAAAATGTTTTTCTTTTCTGTTTGCAACTGTTCTTCGCTATTCCTTCTTTGATTTCCTAAGCTCAAACAAATGGTGGTTTGTTTGTGTTTAAGTTTGTCTTTGACTTTTGTTTGTTGATGGTCATAGTACATGTTATCAGATTTCATTGTTTATATTATTACTAATTAATATCTAATGTTGTCTTAAAAATCAGATTTCAAATATATTCTCATAGAAAAGATAGATGATCTAAGATGCTAATAAATGAAAATTCATCATTTTTACCAAGATTACCCCTCAAATAACTTATACAACATATAACTATAAATTCATTATAAATAAAGATTCTTGTGAAACATATATATATATGACTAAAATTATACTTTTTTATAATATATAATATATACATTAAAATTTCAATTAATTTATTTATTATATATAATATAATAAAAATAATTATGTTAAAGTGTACTTATAATAATTAATTATTTAAATACAAATTTTATTTAAATTATTATTATCATCATTATAATTTTAATATTATGTAATATAATATATGACAAAATATTATTTATATTGTATTTATTTTATATATAATAATATATAATTATATTGTTATGATAATATTATATATCATTATTATGCTATATATATTATTACTAATAAAAGTATTTTTGTAATATTTAATTATGTTAAATAGTTATATAATATTATTTATAATATATTATGTATGTTATCTTAATAAATATAATTTATATTAAATACTATTTATATTAATATAATATTATATACTTCATGCATATGTATAATTATATTATATATTTATAATACATTCTATTTTTATTATATATAATATATAATAATAATAATTTATATCATATATATAAAATAATATAACTAATTATCATATATTTTATATAATGTATAATTATCGTATTTAAAATATTGTATTGCTTTAGTTTTTTTTAATTTGCAAAATAAGGGTATTTTAGAATTTTAACATGCTTTTCACCCAAATTTCTAGTAATTTTGTTGTTCAACTAAATATATCAATGCAAAATACCTAACAACCTATAGTTAAATTATTGTGAGAACCAAACAGAGGTATACTATATATTCATGTATTTAAAATCTAGAAATCATATGTATAGCATTATAATGATAAGATGGAATCTTTTAATCTATGAACCCAACATCTTCTAAATGTCATAAGTGGAACCGTAAAATGGTCCTACTTCTAACATAATATGCTCGTTAATATAATTATTGAATAAAACTTTTAAAAAAATGAAAAATAGTTCATTGCTATTAAGTTGATCCTAGTTGTCCATTTAGTTTATTCCCATCGAAAGTCCAGAGTCATAATTACTTATCGATGATTGTGGGAGAGCAGGATTAGTGATACTAGAGGTAGGGCAGCAATTTGTGTTCATGTCTTATCAAAGCTAAGATATAACACTATGTGGATCGACATGGATATAATACAATCAATTAATCACATAAAAAATTCAAATACCAACATGACTTAAATATTAAACAAATGACACAATAACATATGAAACCCATTTAATAAATAGATTGTATTAAATTAACATGGCATAACTCGCTAACATGAATAGACACGACTCGATTAATCCTCACTTAACATGAGTAGATACAACCTACTTAATAAGACAAAAGTAACCTTCCAATTTTTCATAATTATATACTAAGTGCTCTTCATATAAAAGGGGAAAAATGAAAAAGCTAAAATATCATTAGTTAGATGGTCATAGCCATATTATTTTCAGATTGGTGGACCAATATGTAATTAATATAGTATGATTATTTCATGTAATAATCATGTCAAAATAATTAAAATATGAACTCGATCATTTAAGGTCAACCCAAACCTACTTATTTCGTTTTGGTTCGAATTATATTCGCATGTCATATCCAATTTTGCTACTGCTAGCTAAACGAGTATTCCTGGCAAACGATATTATGGAAATTAGTATGAGTGTTTTCTTTGAAAATATATATCCCCCATGTGATTCTTGTCTACAATTGTATCATATTTTCACTAAAAAAATTTTTTTATTTGTTGTCTTTTCTGAGTCAATTTTTGGTAATTTAAATTTTAGCATTAGTAGTATTTGCAAGTTAATTTCTGGATTTTTAGTTTTTTTTTTTATATGCTATAGATTTCTTCCTAAAAAGACATAAAATATATGAGTTTAACTTGATTTTACTAATTTTCTTAGATAGTTAAGATTTAGCAAAGTTTTTTTTAAGGTAATATCATAGGTTATGGTTTGATTTTAATTTTAAAAATATTTTTTATTATATAATTAAAAAATTTTTAAAAGTGTAATATTTTAAAATTAAAATCAAAGTGGCATAAGATAAATGAAATGCATGCATCAGATCAAAGATATTTTTACATCTAAAAATTAGTTTATGAAAACACTATACCTTAAATTCTTGATGTTTATAATTATATTTATTAAACAATAAGATTAAAAACTATTTAACTTATTTATACATGTGCATAGAAAAAAAAGTTTGTGTCCTTATCAGAATCTTTTTAGCTTTACATAAATCATTAAATAAATAAATAGATATTATGACCTCAACCTAAATATTCATAATTTTTGTAGCCAATGATACAATTACTAAGTAAAACTTAACATACAAGGTATGTAAATATTTTTGGACAAGGAATTCTAATAATAATTAAAAATAATAAAATTTTAATTTGTGATGTGAAATATTATTTCTTTTAATAGTATTACAAAAATCCTGTAATGTAGGGTTATTGTACTACAATGCAAGTTCTAGTAAAAGATATGCATATTTCGGAAAAAGAAAATTTTGGCTGCGCAAAGGAACCTTGCTTTGAGTTTGTAAGCCACTAATAAGTGCTTGACGTATCGTTGGACCTTTAATGAGAAGAGGGTGGAAGTGGGCCGCGTGGGTCAAGCCACATCCCTGCTTGAGCCCAACCTAACATTTTTAGGCCTAGGTCCAAAAATTATTCTAGAGCTCGATGCTGAGCCTAGACCAAGCCTATCTCGAAAATCATCGATCTAAACCAAATTAGCTTATTTGGGTGCCTAATTTTGGTTGGATTCTTAACACGTGTTCTTTGTTCCATATCTCTCTGCCATTTCCTTGCCTCCATCCTCCCTCCAGCAATATATGGAGACTCATAGATGGAGTGGTTGATGCACTCGTTGCACTCAAGCAAAGGAAGTGAGTGAGAAGAATGTAGTTCTTTGTTTTTCTTGTCCTGTAGTACAAGAAATTTCTATCTTCGAGTGACATACCCAGTACTCTAGGGACCATCTCGAACTTGAATCTGATCCTGCTTTCTATGTGCTTTCCTCATGCATTTTCTCTTGATTCCAGCAACCAAGGTTTCTCCAATACAAGAAATGATCCTAGTTATTCTTATGCATTTTAATCACAAACATTACTTCTAGCAATGTTTTAATGCTTCTTTCTAGCAATAGTTTCAGAATTACATACATTTTGCCTATTAGCTTCATCAAATGCTACTTACACGTGAAGTTATTCTTGGCTTACCACTTCTTTCCATTGATATATTAGTTTTTGGTAGTCTTTCCTAATAAGATTTCTTATATGAAAGGAACTTTGTATATCAACATGCTTTTTAACTTACTTTTAAGAATTAAGTCCCATATTGTATGTGAGTAGCTGTTTTTGGCTGAGTTGTAAAGGTCACCGGTGATTCTAAGATGGTGATAAAATTATTCTAATTAGTATTCTTATTTGAAAAGTAATGTGCCATCATTATGGGATTAGGATGGCTACTAACTAAGGGATGAATGTTGAATCATCATGGTGATGGGGATCACTACTACCTAAGAGGTGAAATATTGAACTACCATTCAGCTCTATTTTGGATTATTCTTTTTTTGTAAGATATAAAGATTTCTTCGTCACCTCCTCTTATGTAATTTTTGATCTTTCTCTATCCCTTTTTATAATATTATTTATAATCTATAATATTATATATATTATATATATATTATAATATTGATATTATATTATAATATTAATTAGGTCATTTGGTAGCTTAATCAAAGTTTAATTAGACTAATTAAGGTCTAATTAAGTTAAACCCAGCTTGAATTGGCTTGAACCCAACTCAATTAGCTCTATATAACTTCCTAGTTCACTGATTTGAGTTAAATTAAATTTCTAGTTCACTAGTTGGTTCCAATTGAACTTTTGGATTTAGGGATTTGGCTCAATTTGAATTCAGGTTCAATTTGAATTCCGGTTTACTGAACCAGGCTCAATCTGGTTACAGACCACAATTTTAAGCCTAAAACAAAAGTCTGGTGGGGCGTCGTGCACTCTTTGCCACTTGAAATGATGTGCGTAACTCGTGGTATGGGGCTAGTAAGGCTAGCACCTTTTCCCTTGGTTCTAATTGATAGAGTTTACAAGGAAACTAAAATATTAGATGATTTGGCTAAACTATATCTTCCATAATGATTCAATTGTTCATAAAAAATTTATTATTTGTTTTTAGATGTTATAATATAGCTCTCTCTGTTATTCCACCTTGATCAGAATTTATGAAATGCCTCACCATGTTAGCTGGCTGGGTCTTGCTGGAAAAAGGTCATGCTGACCAGTTTTGTATGACTAATTTGTTAGAGCAAACATCAGTGTTGATCCTTGATTGGACTGAAAATTCTTTTCAATTTGTATAAATATTATTAGAAATTTCATAAGACCATAGCTCATTGTTTTAATATAAATATGGTTATTTTGTTAGATTGACTGAACGCATCAACTTTTACCCTCGCAATTATTTCCGCCAGCACTTCTACTGCCTTCATTGCCTCACCACCTAGGACTGAACAAGTTGAGCAGTTCGAGCTTAGTTAACTCTAACCCAAAATGACTTCATGTTCAGAAAATCTAAATCTATATATTAGTTAACACTTCAGATGATTGAATTTATAAAATCTTAGATCCATTAGTGTTGTTTGTTTAGGATGGGGTTTATATGATAAGGAGCAAGTAAAATTTTGAGTTTAAATCAAGTATTTAGTTGTTTTTAAGTAATTAAAAATATAGTTAATTAAATAGAAAATGATAGTTGAAAATAAAATTTAAGAAGTCTATCTGAAACTGAATTTTGATTCAATTTTTTTTATGTTAATCAATATATTGATCATTCTCA
>UESW01001455.1:242540-292418 GCA_900491605.1 Calamus simplicifolius | reverse complement strand
CCAACTATGCTCTTCGAGAAGTCCACGAAGAATCTGCGGCAATCACCTTGGTGGCCGAGCCCTCTGCCACAAAGTACTGCATCAAGGGTATTATTGGCCAAAGATGAAAAAGATGCCGATGACCTTGTTCGAGCTTGCGATTCATGCCAGAGGCATTCAAATGTTCAAAGACTCCCTTCGGCGCACCTGACTTCCATCTCATCCCCTTGGCCCTTCGCCAAGTGGGGATGGATATTCTTGGCCCTTTCCCCTTGCAACAGGGCAAAGGAAGTTCTTATTTTGCGATTGATTATTTTACTAAGTGGGTTGAAGTCGAAGCAGTCGCTCAGATAATCGAAGCTCGTGCAAAAGACTTCGTGTGGAGATCCATCATCTGCCGCTTCGGTCTCCCCCACACCATCATCACGATAATGGGAAGCAATTTATTAATCCAAAGTTTCGGAAGTTCTGCGAGGATCATGGCATACTCCATAGCTTAACATCGGTCGGACATCCTCAAGCTAACGGAGAGACCGAGGTAACAAACTGAACTCTCTTGTAGGGTATTAAAGTTCGGCTCAACCAAGCGCGAGGCAGATGGGCAGAGGAGCTCCACCATGTGCTGTGGGCATACCAAACCACTGAAAGGGCTCCCACGGGCCAGACTCCATTTAGATGGCTTTCGGCACATAAGTGTTATCCCCATGGAGGTCGGGCTCCCCTCCCCTCGCACCGAAGGCTATTCGGAAGAATCCAACGATGAGCAGCTCCGCACTAATCATGACTTAATAGAGGAAGTCAGGAAAAGGATTGAATCCGGATGGCCGCTTACCAGCAAAGAGTAGCTCGTTATCACGCTGCCAGAGTCCGTGGGAAGTTTTTCCTCCCTGGCGATCTGGTACTTCGGAAGGCATCCGTCTCAAAGCCACTAGAGCAAGGAAAGCTATCCCATAATTGGGAAGGTCCCAACCAAGTGACCGAAGTAATCAGACCTGGCACCTACAAGCTCCAAGATTGGATGAGAGATCTATTCCTCAGACTTGGAACTCGGATAATCTCCATGCATATCTCAGTGAGAGTACGCTTTCCCTGAACTCACTTTTTTATTGAATTAAATTTTCAAAGATTCGAAAAGTTTCTATTTCCATTGTTTTCTTTGATGGCTACAATGAGAAGCAGGTTTATAAATCCTCGGCTGGGCCGAGCGATCTCCGGACCTTGGCCACGCCAAGTAAAATATATCCCAGCTGGCCTGGGAGGACTCCGTACCTTGGCAGCGCCAAGTAAAATATCATCTTTATAAATCCTCGGCTGGGCCGAGCGATATCCGAACCTTGGCCGCGCAAGTAAAATATATTCCAGCTAGGCTGGGAGGACTTCGTACCTTGGCAGTGCCAAGTAAAATATAATCTTGAAGCCTCGGCAACACCGAGTGATATATTATCTGAAGCCTCGGCAACACCGAGTGATATATTATCTGAAGCCTCGGCAACACCGAGTGATATATCGCTGGAAGCCTCGGCCTAAACGAGTAATTTCTCAAACACTCTGGTGCGACTAAGATGCCCTATTATGCTTCGGCAGAGGTTATTAACTTTTCTTCACTTACCAGCAAGGTTATACAAGTAATTTCTTTTCAAAGAAATACGTACTTCATCCCTTAAATCGAACAATGTTTATGACACAAAATCACAGAGCCGCCCAGGCCATTCTCTGACCTACACAGAGATAAGCACTTCCCTCACAAGGGACTAAACGACACGTTGGTGAAAACAAAGTAACAAAAACGCTGCTGGACTTATAAATTATGCTACGAACTGAAAAGCATACAATGAGAGTAGCAGCTCTCGACACAATCACATCAGAAAAAGAAACATATGTCAAAAGAAAAAAGTTTCTTTATTAATGAAAGAATTATAACCTCTTGAGAGACATTACAAGTGCATCATAGCATAGGAAATACAAACAAGATAAAAGCTCAGCTGAGCAGCTTCGATCGGCAATGATGTCTCTACATCCGACCCAAGAAATCAAAGAAACCAAACAAGCTCCGTTGACCCACTGGTCAATGCCAAAGAACAAAGTAGGCCATCCACGGATCCTTCGGCTGAACACGTTGAAGAATCATAACTAGGTCAAAGACCTGTGGATGTCGATGCTGAGGATGCATCCCCCCAAAGTCGGATGCTGGTCTACTAGCCACTGCACAATAACATAGGCAAAGAACCAGTAGACCCACACAACCCTCCTCCCTCTTCATGTGGCAAAAGATTCCTTAGGCGGATGAACTGAGGAATCCAAATTGAGGAAGGAGGCAAATTCATGTTAGCCATGGGGGATGCATATGCTTTGCATTTCCAGTTGTCCCCATGGCAAGTGACAAAGGACACACAGGAAGCGCATACGTGCGCTCCCCGTATGACCTCTGCGGGCCTCCCATGCGCTCTCCATATGACCTCCGAGGATTCCTCTCTTGAGGACTACTTGCTCTTCAGCAACCTCCTCATCACCCCAGTTATCGGGGACAAACCAACTTGCAAAAGGAAAGCTCAGTCTTTCCACTCTCAACCTCAATGAAATAGACACCATGAAAACCGTTGCAACTCACAAGAAAAAGAAGACTTTGGGAGATGGCCTAACACATTCCGCTCCCCGCCCTCTTTATAGGCAAACAAGCCGGGAACAGCCATTAAAGCAGAAAGCCCCGGGATTCAAAACGTCTTGACCACGCTACCACGTGGTAGTTCAGGATAAAGAGTGCCTTCCAAAGCACACCAAATGCATTTCCCAGGCCATGACGCAAGACAATGATTTCCCTCTGATCTCGAATCAAGAGCCTTAAATGCAAGAAATCGTCCGCAGATCCTTGAGATACGGCAGGCCTGGAAAATCACCTTGTGAAAATGATGCCAACCAATGGCAATCAAATACTTATTGCGTACGCTAAAAGGACTCGCATTGGAAAGAGCCAACAACCCTTTGGCAGAGCCGTTTCGTATGCCTCGACAGAAGACGTACCAACTTTTTACTTCAGACGAACCGAACTGTCTAACCACGGCTCTAGCAGAGATATTTAAACTGCTCTCTGCTCTCTCATGCCGAACCATTTCATGCCTCGACCAAACGAGCTAATTTTTTTGGATAGATCGAACTATCTGCTTAGCCTCGGCCTCGACCGAGATGTTTCCCAAAGTTCTAGCCGAACTATTTGATGATTCGGCATACTGCTCAACCTCGGCTTCGACCGAGACATACCCTTGAGCTCAAACTGGGCCAGCTTACGTCGGCGAAGCAAATCGGTTCAGCCTCGGATAAACATGACATTCGATTCAGAAAGAACAAATTGACTTAAAAACATGGGTTAATTGCAATTCGTTCGCTGACAGGAAAAACTTATAACAAAAAGATCACCCGAAAAGGACAAACAAGTGGAGGCAAAAGATCCATTCATTAAAAGTCTCGGCCAAATTATAAATCTGAAGAGCAAAAAATACATAAGTGACCCTTAAGAATTAGGGTACGGGTCCAACCCAGGAACCTCTTTGATAATGTTTGGGAGGGTTTCACTCGCTTCACCCGCTTCAGATATTGAAGGAAAAGCTTCGGGTTCCTCGGCAGCAGGGTGGGGGTGTTCTTTGGAAGCCACAGCCTCATTAGGGCCTAGAATGGCGTCAAGATCGATGTCCGAAATGTCCTTATATTCGACTTCCTCGGCCCCCAGAGTACAGGCGCCAAAATGCTCAACGTCCAGAAAGGATAAATCCCACTCAGGTTGCGCCTGAGAAATTTTGGCTAGAGTCTCCTCCTCGTCGAACCGAAACACGTCTGCGCAAGCCTCTCTACGTTCCTCAGAAAATTGGGTAGAATCTTTATATTCCTCCACAACCGAGGAAAGCCATCTTGGAGTTCGAGGTTCATTTGGCGACTCGCTGATAGCTCCGCCCTTAAAGCCTCAAGCTGCTCCTGTGCCTCGAGCCCGATTCTACCCATCTACGAAATATCAGAATATTTAAACTCATAAGCAAAAGAAAAGCACCGAAAGCGAATGAAAAGGAAGACACCAACCTCTTCCTCTTGCCGAGTCATCCTATCGCTCAGCTCTTGAACCTTCTCCAAGGCCTTCAGTTTGGCCGTCTTATTTTGTCGAAGACCCTCCTTGAGGTCATCAATCCGAGACTGTTTATCCCCAATTTCTTGCCAAGATTCATCGACATCATCGGTGAGCCGAGCAACCTGCTTATTTTGCCATTTTAGCCGATTCTCCATATCAGCAAATCCCTTATTCAGATCAGCAAACTGATCCCGCTGCCGCCGGCACTTACGCTCCTCCTCCTCGAGCCTCCTGCTCCAATTATTTTTATCCTCAGAATGACTGGCCCTTAGCTGGTCCCACCTTTTTTGAAATAATGATGCATGGACTTAACCTCATCAGCATGCTTAGCCTTAGTTTGAGATAACTCCAGGCAAGCCTTCTCCGACTGATCGCGAAAACCTTGGAGCTCTTTGATTTGGGCTTTGAGCCAAGAGGCCCTTTCAGCCGCAAGTCTGTAGGATTCACTTGCCCTCTCGAAGTCCGCCCTAAAGGATGCCAAGGCTTTGGAGAGCCAACTGGTTGAGTCCACTCTTGCCCGAGGGTTAGCTGCCTCCTTCCTGGCCTGGGCGCAAGCCCCGGTGGCCAAGTTTAAGGTCAAATCAGCGCCCTTGTGACCAAGGCATTCTGTAGGAAAAATGCAAGTAAGAAATTACGGCTCAACCGACCGATCGAGAATTACAACTTCGATACAGTAGCTTACTCGGGTGATGTAGTTTGAAGCCATCGTCATAAAAGTGGCGCTATTGATTTTGGGAAGAAGAAAAGCATCTTTCGGCGCCCAAGCCGGCCAAAAGCTGCCTCCATGATATCCTCGATGGCTAGCTCGTCCATCGAGGAGCTCCCCCCCACTCGCAACATTGACCTCATCAAGGTGGTAAGCATGTCATCCACCTCCGGGCTGTGGGCAAAAGAACTCATGGCCGAGGAAATGGCCTGAGGGACTCCGCCTTGAGAAGCCATCCGCTCGGCTTACCCCACCAGAACTCTGACCTGCAACGCCTCGAATGCTTCAGCCCCGACTGAAGGAACCTCGGCCCTGACATCCCCTCCATTCAGCATTTCTTCTTCTTCTCCTCCTCTCTGCTGATGCTCCACCTCCGACGGACTCCACTCGAACTTAAACATCTCTCGCGGCATCCCCAGGAGCTGCAGGAGGGAGATCCTCAGCAGGAGGCACCATGACCTCCACCAACCTTTCGGTAGGCAGCTCTATTTGAGCTTCGGCAGCTGCCACTGCCTCTTCTGACCCCTCCACCTGAGCGGGGGCCTCTTCCATACGCAGTGGACTCTCTACCACTGGTAACTGAGGGACATCTGATATGACTACTATTGAAAGGGGGGGACCTCGACAGATCTTTCTGAGCTTCCCCCAAGGGCTTCCTCTGCTATCTCGCCTCCCTCAGGCAGGGAGAGCTTATCGATTGCAGCTGGTGTTTCTGCTTCCTCCCTCTTGGAAGCAGAGGGGTGGTAGCTAACATCGTCTTTTCTAGACTCTCTTGAGCGAGACCCAGAAGGATGAGCCCTCTTCTCGGACCCATGCTTATCCCCGGAGCTGGAGCCCCTATGGCGCTTGCCCAGCTCCCTCCTCATTTGACCAGCAAATGCGGACCTCTCGGCTAAAGAAACAACGGATATTCGATTAAACAGTGGCAAGACTGCATAAACATGCTGACTAATAGAGCAAAGACTCACCCTGAGGGTCAATGGAGCTAAGTCCGGTGGTGAAAAGGTCATCCTCTGCTAGCAAAGTACTGACAGAGACCTCTTAATCGCCGTGAAGGGTAGCCAAATCCCTTTTCTCCCGCTCACTCAACTCCAAACGCGCCTCCGGATCCTTCACGTAATTAGCCCATCCTCTCGGAAAGTCTGAGCCGATGTTTCCTTCGACAATAAGAAATCGAGACTGCCACCCCTTTATTGAAGAAGGGTTATCAGAGATCATCTTAAATGACTTTCAGGGGCCAATATATGGCCACTCAGAGCTTCTCCCGGAAACCAGGTTGTAATAAACTCGAAATAAGGGAAGGGTTGCAGTCACCCCAATGCGACTGCACATCGAGATGAACCCAACGAGATTGCGCCAGCTATTTAGAGCCACCATCGTTGGACATATGTTATAGAACCTCATCACCTCCTGTATCAACGGGTGAAGAGGGAATAGGAGACCTGCCCTCAAGCTCTCCTCGTAGAAGAAAACTCCCCGGCTTAGCTCGGTTGAAACCTGGTGCTCAGTCCTCGGCATCCATAAGGCTACATCCAGAGGAACTCTGTAATGACGACGGATCCTATCCAGATCATCTAAGGTTACCTCAGAAGCAATATCGCATGGACCACTTATATTGGCTGAATGGGGGGCAAAGCACAAACAGGCAAGCAGGGGCACAAAGAGAAAGTGAAAAATCTCTATGGCAGGGATGAAGGAGTGTTGCAGGAGAAGCGCCGCCCCAACCCTTTTAAATAAATACTCCAAAAAGAAAGCCCTAAATGCCAAAACCCCCGATATATGCGCCAGAAATAAAGGAGCCCTGACACATGGAACTTCCACTATCGCGGCTTGCGGGAAACGAGGCGTTTCTTCCTCGAACCATGATGAAAAATGATGACGAAACGGTGACTTGTTGTCCATGAGATCATCATTGTCTGACCTTTTGGATCCCCCAAATGAGATTGTTCCAGAATTCTACTCCCTATATCCGAACTTACACTTTGGACTAGGGAGTGGAGGGCATGTGATGAGAGGTAAAATCGTTATTGCGTTATTAATCTCCCACATCGATAATTGGATCACACCCGACCCAAGCACCTTGTCTGCCAGCTGGCATAACATCCAAACAATGAAGCTGAATCGCCTTTGACAAAGTTGGGTTCATGACAACCCGGACCACTCTCATACTTTGGCTATCTAGGCTGAACCATTCCTCGGCAACCCGAGCTATCCTTATACCTCGGTAACCCGAGCTATCCTCATACTTCGGCTATCTAGGCCGAGCCATTCCTCGGCAACCCGAGCTATCCTTATACCTCGGCAACTCGAGCTATCCTCATATTTCGGCTATCTAGGCCGAACCATTCCTCGGTAACCCGAACTATCCTTATATCTTGGTAATCCGAGCTATCCTAATACCTCAATAACCCGAGGTGCCCATACCTCGGCCGTCCAACCCGAGCCGTTCTTCATACCTCGGAAGACCAAGTTGTCCTTTACCTCGACCAGACCGAGGCACCCGAATACCTCTACGGAATCCGGCGCGAAAGAATTTGGACTCACTATAACTGAATAAGATCCCAAGCGGGGAATCATACCCAGAAGTGGCCTAGGACCTACAAGAGTGGCCTAGGTCTATATGATCGCTGAATCTCCAGACGCCCACCAGTTCTCCCAGCCATCGATCCTCTAACCGAAAAGATACGGATCCTACCGATCCTGCAACAAACTTGATTCGAATCCATTTCGAATCACAACAACTTTCAGACCCCCTCCGGGGCACGTCCAAGGAATCAGGTGATCGCCTATAAATACTTCAGCCTTTCATTCTCTCAAGTACGCCAACTTTGTCTGCCCACTTTGTACGCATTCACACACACTAGCTCTGTTACCCCTGAGCTCAGAGCTCTAGAGAGAGAGAACACCCGCCAAGAAGGGGAACTCCTCCGTGAGAGTCTTCTCCTCACATCTGCTTGCTGTGAATTTCCACTGACTTGGGCGTCGGAGGGTCCTCCGCAGAGGGCAACCCCCCATAGCACCCTCTGCGTGCGGACTGTCTTGCAGGTTCCATCCCGAGGTGACGAGATCGGCGTTCGGATTAGGAGCCGGGAAGCGCACCCGAGTCGGAGAATAGATTTTCGCGGCAACACTTCTCAATCATATTGTTGAACACTACAAGTGATGTTATTTGTCGTGAATTCAAAAATACAATTTTTATAAAAAGAAATACCAAATAATAAAAGATAATATTTAAAATATTTGCACATTATAATAATTATTATTTATTTGAAATGGCTGATCGATATGGTTACTTATGTTTTGAGGTGTTCACTCAATAAGGCCTAACTTGAAGCGATAATTTAGAAAGGCTAAATGGACTTAGGTCTTAACAAGAATGTTTGTAGTTAGGGTTAAAAGTGGCCTTGGTTTGACTCATAAACTATTAGATCGTCCAACTTCGAGTTAAACCATAAGCTAGGCCTGAGCTAATTAGGATCAAGTTTGGATTTAAAGTTAGAACCTAAAAAAATTTTGAATAAAGGTTGAGCCATTACTTGGCCTAACCCAAGCTCAAGCTTAACTCGAAGCATAAACACTAAATCATGCTCAAATTTGGTGTAGATCTGGTCTTCAAACCTTAAAAAACCATGAGCTTTTTAAATTTATATGGAATTTTTTAGCTATTGTCTGAGAATATCTCTTTACACCATAACAAATTTTCTACTGCTTGAGAATCAAGCAATTTTAGATCTTTATATTGTTCTTGAGTGATTAAATTTAATTATTTAAAATGTTACTTGGTGTTTGCATTAATACTTAAAAACTAAAAATTAACTCTATTGGCTCAATTTTTTATTCAAATGAGATGTTATGGATCAACTTGATTATATTTCAAGTTAGGCCTCGACTTAAGTTGGATCAAACTTGGACCTAGATTCTAAAAAGATTTCAAGACTGAGCTTGATTTAAAGCCTTAAAATAATTTTAGACTGAACTTAAGCAAAAGCATAGTCTAACCTAACTCGGTCTACTTCTAACCCTATTTATATTATCTAGTGACCAAGAGCTTAAATATTAATATAATTATTGAATAGAGAAAGCCTAACTATATATAATTATTTAAGCTTTTGCTATCACACTTTTAGCTGTATGCAAGTAGTATTATAATTTATAAAAAATCAAAAGATATAAGGTTTGAGGTAAAAAGAAGGACTTAAATGAATTGGATTGAAGTCAATTTTTTTAAAAAAAAATTAAGAAAGGACAATAGTCGAACCCAATTATTTTTGTTTGCAAAACTAAACTCATTCTCTCAAATTGGAAATATTCTCTTACTAGAGGATTGTAGAGTTTTGCATGATGGTGGGCATGGGAACCAAAATCTCGAAGCAAGAAGTTTCCTTTAAAAAGTGCTGAGTATGCTGATGACGCCAAGTCACCTTCTTCAAACGTCGGGGAAAACGGACGTCTCGCTCCGGGAAGTCCTGCAAGAAAAGTCCCCGAGGACCGGTGGCACCGGTGGGGACCCTCCGACGATCAAGTCAGTGGCTTGGGTTCAGACAAAGAACCACCCCCGCGAAGAGAAGCTGAGGCAGTTAGGGTTTTGAGCAGGGAGGAAGAAAGCTCAGAAAAACCAGGGTTGGATCCCACTTACAGCGTGAATGTGTGTCCTTTATACCTGTCTGAATGCCGTGACTTGCCGCTTTGGGAAGGTCTTCGTTGTATCGTCACCGGTGTATGGGACCGGGCGCCGTTGCTAGGGGTAACGAATCGTACACCCTAGCAAGGTATGGTGGCGCACGGAACATGCAGTGAACCAGATGTCGCTATGAGGCATGGCCCTCCGTACTGGGGCACAACTACGGAGGTACTGGATGGCATGCCGTGGCAAGGCTCGGTCACGCACAGGGGCATGCAACACGCCAAACATCGTTATGAGGCATGGCCCTCCGTATTGGAGCACAATCACGGAGGTACTGGATGGCATGCTGTGGCAAGGCTCGGTCACGCACAGGGGCATGCAACACGCCAAACATCGTTATGAGGCATGGCCCTCCGTATTGGAGCACAATCACGGAGGTACCGGATGGTACACTACGGCAAGGCACAGCCATGGGCTGAAAATCATGCGTGAGCACCGCGCGTCGGCGGTTGAGCAGTGCGTTGGCGGTGCACTCCGAGGCCGGTAGGGGCCCCGGGGTTAAGGTATGATTTCCCCGCTCCCGACCCCGAGGGGGTGCCGGGAATGGGGAAATGAGGATGCGCCCCGAGGCCGGTAGGGGCCCCGGGGTTAAGGTATGATTTCCCCGCTCCCGACCCCGAGGGGGTGCCGGGAATGGGGAAATGAGGATGCGCCCCGAGGCCGGTAGGGGCCCCGGGGTTAAGGTATGATTTCCCCGCTCCCGACCCCGAGGGGGTGCCGGGAATGGGGAAATGAGGATGCGCCCCGAGGCCGGTAGGGGCCCCGGGGTTAAGGTATGATTTCCCCGCTCCCGACCCCGAGGGGGTGCCGGGAATGGGGAAATGAGGACCCCGAGGCCGGTAGGGGCCCCGGGGTTAAGGTATGATTTCCCCGCTCCCGACCCCGAGGGGGTGCCGGGAATGGGGAAATGAGGATGCGCCCCGAGGCCGGTAGGGGCCCCGGGGTTAAGGTATGATTTCCCCGCTCCCGACCCCGAGGGGGTGCCGGGAATGGGGAAATGAGGATGCACCCCGAGGCCGGTAGGGCCCCGGGGTTAAGGTATGATTTCCCCGCTCCCGACCCCGAGGGGGTGCCGGGAATGGGGAAATGAGGATGCGCCCCGAGGCCGGTAGGGGCCCCGGGGTTAAGGTATGATTTCCCCGCTCCCGACCCCGAGGGGGTGCCGGGAATGGGGAAATGAGGATGCGCCCCGAGGCCGGTAGGGGCCCCGGGGTTAAGGTATGATTTCCCCGCTCCCGACCCCGAGGGGGTGCCGGGAATGGGGAAATGAGGATGCGCCCCGAGGCCGGTAGGGGCCCCGGGGTTAAGGTATGATTTCCCCGCTCCCGACCCCGAGGGGGTGCCGGGAATGGGGAAATGAGGATGCCCCGAGGCCGGTAGGGGCCCCGGGGTTAAGGTATGATTTCCCCGCTCCCGACCCCGAGGGGGTGCCGGGAATGGGGAAATGAGGATGCGCCCCGAGGCCGGTAGGGCCCCGGGGTTAAGGTATGATTTCCCCGCTCCCGACCCCGAGGGGGTGCCGGGAATGGGGAAATGAGGATGCGCCCCGAGGCCGGTAGGGGCCCCGGGGTTAAGGTATGATTTCCCCGCTCCCGACCCCGAGGGGGTGCCGGGAATGGGGAAATGAGGATGGCCCCGAGGCCGGTAGGGGCCCCGGGGTTAAGGTATGATTTCCCCGCTCCCGACCCCGAGGGGGTGCCGGGAATGGGGAAATGAGGATGCCCCGAGGCCGGTAGGGGCCCCGGGGTTAAGGTATGATTTCCCCGCTCCCGACCCCGAGGGGGTGCCGGGAATGGGGAAATGAGGATGCGCCCCGAGGCCGGTAGGGGCCCCGGGGTTAAGGTATGATTTCCCCGCTCCCGACCCCGAGGGGGTGCCGGAGGTGGGGGAAACGATAGTGATCACCGTTGCCTTTGCTGACGGCGTTGGGATCAGTCATATCAGATGCCCCCTCGCCCCTGGGGCGAAGCGGGTCCCGCCGCTAAGGCCCAAGGGGCGTTCTCCACGTGGCTGATCCCTAGCCTTGCTCTTCATGCGGACGGTACGGGGGATGTAAAGAGACGGCCTTCCGTACCACGACAGCCACGATCGCCCTCGAAAGTGAGGATCAGCTCTTCGAAGTCCGCGCGAAAAGGCGCGTAATGATTTCTTCTCATTATGGCAACATCAGAGGGGGTCCCCCCACCGGGACCGAACTTGGTCCACATTAGCAAAAAAGAAACGGGGTTTCCACCCCTTAATTGACGAGGGCAAGAGAAGTTTGAGGACCCTATTAGGACGGGGCTGAAACACCCACCATCCCTTCTGGGCCCGAAGAGAATAAAAGTTGCGGAAGAGACTGACCCTAGGAACAATACCTAGGCGATGACAAAGGATAACGAACGCACTAATGACCCGACAGGAGTTCGGGACTAGTTGGGAGGGGGTCAGAGAAAAGAAATCAAGAAGGGTGATGAAAAAAGGGTGAAAAGGAGGACGGAGGCCCACCTGTAGGCAGACCTCATAGAGGGCAACGCGACCGGGCCGGGAGGAGACGACCCGGTCGTCGGGGGTCGGTAGAAAAAGGTTGATCTCTTGAGGGATCCGATAACGGGCCCGGATCCTTTCCAGATCCGATCGCGTTATCGAGGAGGCCACCCCCCTGGGGATTCCTCCACCCTCGAAGAGGTCCCAACCCCCGGCTTTGATGCCTGCCGGAAAATCCCGAGGGTGGCAGATAGTCTATTGCCGTCCAACAGAAGAATGGCGAGTCCCTGCGGGACTATGTCGCCCGGTTTAAGGAGGCCGCCCTGGAGGTATACAACTTGGAAGATTCGGTGGCTACTTTGGCCCTGAAACGGGGGCTCCGCCCTTCCCGTTTCGCGTACTCACTCGACAAGAAGCCGCCGAGTTCCTACTCCGAACTTCTGATCCGCGCCCAGAAGTACATCCGGGCGGATGAAGCTGACTTTTCCCGGCGCGAGGCGGTGGGAGTGTACCCCGGAAGCCAACCCAGCCAGAACCTGGAGACCCGCCCCAGGAGGCCCGAGCCTCCTCGCCGACCAGACAACCGACCTCGACCCCCCGCACCAAGAGACGGGCCTTACACCCCGCTGCTTGCTCCAATATCCCAGATCCTGCTGGAGATCGAAGGGGAGCCCTACCTGCAACGTCCTCCTCCCATCAACCCGAAGATCCCCCGGAACAAAAATCTCTACTGTCGTTACCACCGGGACCATGGCCATAACACCGACGACTGCCGGCAGCTGAAGAAAGCTATTGAAGACCTCATTCAGCAGGGCCACCTGAGGAAGTTCGTCCAAAGGAACAACCCAGGAGCTCCTGGCCCGTCAGCGCCTGCGCCGCCGAGGATTGATAACGCCCCGACGGAGAAGACGGTGGCAATGATCTCCTGGGGGCAGGAGGCCCGTCGAAGAGACCGAGGGGGAGGGAGCGGTGGAGGCTGTAATTCCTTTTTTTGAAGAGGACCTAGAGGGGGTTGTAAATAAAGATGATGATAGCGTCGTTGTGTCCATGACGATCGCTAAGCACCCTGTAAAACGGATCCTGGTTGACAGTGGAAGTTCGGTAGATGTTTTAAACTACGACGCCTTTGTTCGCATGAACCTGGCGCGCCAATCTGATGACGCCAAGTCACCTTCTTCAAACGTCGGGGAAAACGGACGTCTCGCTCCGGGAAGTCCTGCAAGAAAAGTCCCCGAGGACCGGTGGCACCGGTGGGGACCCTCCGACGATCAAGTCAGTGGCTTGGGTTCAGACAAAGAACCACCCCCGCGAAGAGAAGCTGAGGCAGTTAGGGTTTTGAGCAGGGAGGAAGAAAGCTCAGAAAAACCAGGTTGGATCCCACTTACAGCGTGAATGTGTGTCCTTTATACCTGTCTGAATGCCGTGACTTGCCGCTTTGGGAAGGTCTTCGTTGTATCGTCACCGGTGTATGGGACCGGGCGCCGTTGCTAGGGGTAACGAATCGTACACCCTAGCAAGGTATGGTGGCGCACGGAAACATGCAGTGAACCAGATGTCGCTATGAGGCATGGCCCTCCGTACTGGGGCACAACTACGGAGGTACTGGATGGCATGCCGTGGCAAGGCTCGGTCACGCACAGGGGCATGCAACACGCCAAACATCGTTATGAGGCATGGCCCTCCGTATTGGAGCACAATCACGGAGGTACTGGATGGCATGCCAAGGCTCGGTCACGCACAGGGGCATGCAACACGCCAAACATCGTTATGAGGCATGGCCCTCCGTATTGGAGCACAATCACGGAGGTACGGATGGTACTACGGCAAGGCACAGCCATGGGCTGAAAATCATGCGTGAGCACCGCGCGTCGGCGGTTGAGCAGTGCGTTGGCGGTGCACTCCGAGGCCGGTAGGGGCCCCGGGGTTAAGGTCCCCGCTCCCGACCCCGAGGGGGTGCCGGGAATGGGGAAATGAGGTGCACCCCGAGGCCGGTAGGGGCCCCGGGGTTAAGGTATGATTTCCCCGCTCCCGACCCCGAGGGGGTGCCGGGAATGGGGAAATGAGGATGCGCCCCGAGGCCGGTAGGGGCCCCGGGGTTAAGGTATGATTTCCCCGCTCCCGACCCCGAGGGGGTGCCGGGAATGGGGAAATGAGGATGCACCCCGAGGCCGGTAGGGGCCCCGGGGTTAAGGTATGATTTCCCCGCTCCCGACCCCGAGGGGTGCCGGGAATGGGGAAATGAGGATGCGCCCCGAGGCCGGTAGGGGCCCCGGGGTTAAGGTATGATTTCCCCGCTCCCGACCCCGAGGGGGTGCCGGGAATGGGGAAATGAGGATGCGCCCCGAGGCCGGTAGGGGCCCCGGGGTTAAGGTATGATTTCCCCGCTCCCGACCCCGAGGGGGTGCCGGGAATGGGGAAATGAGGATGCGCCCCGAGGCCGGTAGGGGCCCCGGGGTTAAGGTATGATCCCTCCCGACCCCGAGGGGGTGCCGGGAATGGGGAAATGAGGATGCGCCCCGAGGCCGGTAGGGCCCCGGGGTTAAGGTATGATTTCCCCGCTCCCGACCCCGAGGGGGTGCCGGGAATGGGGAAATGAGGATGCACCCCGAGGCCGGTAGGGGCCCCGGGGTTAAGGTATGATTTCCCCGCTCCCGACCCCGAGGGGGTGCCGGGAATGGGGAAATGAGGATGCGCCCCGAGGCCGGTAGGGGCCCCGGGGTTAAGGTATGATTTCCCCGCTCCCGACCCCGAGGGGGTGCCGGGAATGGGGAAATGAGGATGCGCCCCGAGGCCGGTAGGGGCCCCGGGGTTAAGGTATGATTTCCCCGCTCCCGACCCCGAGGGGGTGCCGGGAATGGGGAAATGAGGATGCGCCCCGAGGCCGGTAGGGGCCCCGGGGTTAAGGTATGATTTCCCGCTCCCGACCCCGAGGGGGTGCCGGGAATGGGGAAATGAGGATGCCCCGAGGCCGGTAGGGGCCCCGGGGTTAAGGTATGATTTCCCCGCTCCCGACCCCGAGGGGGTGCCGGGAATGGGGAAATGAGGATGCGCCCCGAGGCCGGTAGGGGCCCCGGGGTTAAGGTATGATTTCCCCGCTCCCGACCCCGAGGGGGTGCCGGGAATGGGGAAATGAGGATGCGCCCCGAGGCCGGTAGGGGCCCCGGGGTTAAGGTATGATTTCCCCGCTCCCGACCCCGAGGGGGTGCCGGGAATGGGGAAATGAGGATGCGCCCCGAGGCCGGTAGGGGCCCCGGGGTTAAGGTATGATTTCCCCGCTCCCGACCCCGAGGGGGTGCCGGAGGTGGGGGAAACGATAGTGATCACCGTTGCCTTTGCTGACGGCGTTGGGATCAGTCATATCATATGCCATGAATTAGATATAAGTTTCTTTCCCCAAAAAAGGTTTTCAAAACCATACTTATTAGATTGGAGTCGACAAGTTTGATTGGTGAATTAATTGATTTTTTATTAACCAATGACCCATGTGAACAAATAAAATCATATCAATTTATGTCATTTAAAATTATCTTTTAATTAATATAATTTATATATCAATATTTTTTTTAGATTTTTTAGATTTTTTTATTTTAACTAATACAATTCTCTTTCTATCTATATTCAAAGGTGCATATAGCTTGGATCGGATTGACTTAAAGATATATTTGGAACCAAACCAATTTGAATCGATTTTTTAAAACCAAAATCAAAACCAAAATTGAATTGATTATTTTAGTAAATTGAACCAAACCGAATCAAAAATTTGATTCAATTTTCGTTCCATTTATTAATTCACTTGTTCCTACTTTAAATACCCACAAAATTGATTTTATATTAAACTTTATGTGATCAAATGATAGCTCAATTATTCATAATAGAAAAGAATATAATTTTCACAAAGCCTATTTAATTATACATACTTATAGCACCTCAATTTAAATTGTAATATATATATCTAGGTTCAGTTTATATCAATTTTTCAAAAATCCAAATCGAAACCGAGCCAAATTTTTCATGTTTAAAAATTTTTAAATCGAAATCAAACAATTCAGATTGGTTTTATAGTTTTATTAATTTTCTTACACACCCCCTGTTTATATCTATCTAATAAAAATATTTCAAGTTTTTTTAAAAAAAATTAATATTAATTTAAAATATTGATATGTGTATTACGTTCTATAATAATGTAAACAACTTAAGTTTAAGAATACAACTTTAAAGCCATAAAATTAGTTAGATTTTATTAAAAAAATATTTTATTTATTATTATGGTTAATGGATCACCTTTTTTATTATAATTATATTTTAATTATCCATTTTATCATTGACCAGCCTGTTGGATGGAGCGTTCAATTATGGACGCTCGACCCCGTCCGGTTTTGAGAAACCCTAATTCTCCGGGTTTCGCTCGAACCGGTCGGTTAAACGTTGAACCCTACCATAAGCCGAGGGAAGGGGGAAAGAGATCGCGGCCGTCCCCTCCGCCCCATCGATCTCTCTTCGTTCACTGTTTTCCTTTCCATCGAAATACGCCTCCGCGAGCCTCCCATCTCTCTTCTCGGTCACCGGCGGGGTCTCGCAAGGAGCCGTCACGTCCTCTGCTTCTTATCTTGGAGAGGCGGCGGACGTGGTTGAGAGAAGCGGCAACCCAATGAACCGACTCACGTTTATGAACCCTACCAAAGCCCTTCGGGTCTTCCCCTCAGTGTTCCTCTGCTCTAGAAGAGAGAAGTTTGGGATTGATATTTTTTTTCGTCTTGTTTTGTTTTGTGGTTTCTACAGACGAAATCATGTCAGATATCAAGGATTCAGGTCAGCTCCGAGAACTGTCTTTCTATGTGAAGAATGAAAATTCTCGTGATTTAACTTGGTTCATATGTTGTCTTTTGGCATTAGATAAGAGCAGGTATGCCGATGAAGAAGAAAGCCTCTCTCGTTCACGGGGAAGAGCCAAAGAGCTTCAAAGACTTCAGAAAAGGTGGGTGACTTTTCTTCTTCTCTTGTGTTTGGCTTCCTAGTAGAAAAATTTCTATGGAAGGATTTACTAATACAGAAATGCAAGTTTTTGATGAATGTTCGTGCTGACGTGGGGCATCATGTTAGACTAGGAACTCCGTAGAATAGGATTTGATGATTTGCACATAAATTGTTGATATATAAGCATATTTTAATCTCATATTATGTGTGAACAAATTTTCCAACAAAATATTTTAAAATTATATTATGTGGGAAAAATATTTTTTAACCAATCATGGAATTGTACTTCTTCGGAGGTTATAGAGAAATGATTATCTATCAATTTTTTTAAAAAAAAATTATGGTTGTCATCTGATTGTGTTGACATTTTTCACTTTGCAGGATCCAGAATTCTACCAATTTTGAAGGAGCATGATAAGGAGCTTTTAGAGTTTGATGATGAAGATATCGATGTGAGTATATACTGATTTCTTTTAATGACATTCTTGGCATAAGAAACTATAAATCAACTTTTTTTTTTTTTTTTGAATGCGCTATTTAGGAGGGTGAAGGAACTGATTTGAAGGAGGAAGACATTGATTTGGAGGACGATGTGGAATCTCAGCCTAAGGAACAGAAACAACAGGGCAAATTTATTACAACTGCAATGGTTGACTCATGGTGCAAGGGAGCCAAAGAAAGTGGTAGACTTGGTGCAGTTTGATCTTTGCTGCAATCTTTTAGGACGGCATGCCATTATGGAGATGATGAAGACAATGGTTCAGCACCAAAATTTGGTATCATATCTAGTAACGTATTTAATAAGATAATGATGTTTGTTCTGAATGAAATGGATGGAATCCTTTGTGAAATGTTAAAAGCTCCTAGCTCTGGAGGGAAAAAGGAGACCATTATGGAATTGAGAACCACTGAGAAGTGGAGGAAGTTTGGCAGCTTGATGAGGTTATATCTTGGTAATGCACTCCATATATTAACACAAATGACTGATGAACAGATGATAGCATTCACCTTAAAGCGTATCAAGGCATCAGCTGTGTTTCTAGTAGCTTATCCTGCTATCTTGAGGAAGTATGTGAAGGTACATAAGTGTTTATATCCTCCTGCCATTTATAAATTATAAGCATGACATCTTGTTATCCTTGCTTATGCAAGGTTGTGGTTTCATCTTTCAAATTGTTGTATGTGAATAAGAGACTTTTGGTTTTGGTCTTGGATGCCACTTATAATATTTTTTCTATTCACAGGTTGCCCTTCACTGCTTGGGTACAGGAAAAGGTGCCCTACCGGTTGTTTCATTTCTATTCCTGAGAGACTTGTGTGTTCGCCTTGGTTCTGATTGTCTTGATACATGCCTTAAGGGTGTATGCAAAGCTTATGTTCTAAATTGCAAACTATCCAAATCTGTAAGTAGATCAAAGTTGCAACACATTCAGTTCCTTGGAAATTGTGTTAGTGAACTATATGGTTTGGACCCACCAAGTGCATATCAACATGCATTTGTTTTCATTCGTCACTAGCAATGATATTACGTGGTGCCCTCAATGAAAGGGAGAATAAGGTAATGTTAAGTCCAACATCTGTCTTTTAGGTTTCATAATTTTTGGATTTTCCAATTCAATTTATATGAAGTTTGAAGGCTATGCAAGTGCCATACATATTGCACTATTCATTAATAAGATTGAGGTTCACTAGTGACCGTTTTAGTTTTTAAAAAACTTCATTTTACTTCTCTCACTGAAACAAAGTTTAGCTATCATGAACATGCTTTAATAAGATTTTGTTGTCATGACAGTATGTGAAACAAGCCTACACATTGACAACACACCTATTGTCAAAGAAGCAATATTCGTATGTTATTTCTCACCATGTAAGCTTTTCCTATCTTACTGAACATTTAACATTGGAAGCCTCCATCAAATTCAGTTCCTTATTGTTATAACAAAGATATACAAATCCTACTGTTTGCTCAAATAAGAATTTAGGTTACTAGTTTATTGTGTTAGGCTTGAGCTATCTATTTTAGCAAATTTGGTGTTCCTCTGTATGCATAATTTCTCATATATTTCCACGTGATGTTATGAACTTATTTTACTGATCACTCTTTCTGTAATTCAAGGATTAGCTTTGGAGCTTCATGATAATTTAGCTGCAAATGATGATGTTGATGATGATGATAGGAAGGCCTTGCTGCATGCAGTCAATAATGTTAAACTAAATGAGAGATACTTTACTCTTGCTCGCCATGTTATGTCTTGGAACCCAAATCTCTAGAAGACATCCATAAGGTGCTGACGTTTATAATTACCCAAGTATATCATACCTTTATGTTTTCCTTTTTATTAATAAATAGTAGAATTAGTATACTTTGCATATATTTTGTTTCTGTTGAATTGAAAACATAAATATGCTTTAAAGCCTCTATAAAAGAATGATATTATGCTTTTTGCTCAACTCTGTTGTAATTTTTTTTAGTTCCCCTAGCAAAAGTATTACATAGATTATGAATTCAGTTAGCAATTAAAACCAATACATATTGAGTTTATGAATTTATAAACAATTTATTATTGATTAATATTGGAGCATTATAGTTCTTCCTTTGTTTTGTGAGATATTCAGTTCATGTTTTAGTGTTGCTCCTCTCTTCCTGTTAAAGTTTTAATGAGTATAGATTTTAGGAGCAAAACTGCAGACACATATTCAATGAAAGTAATAAAAATACTGATTTATCATTCTGAATAAGCCACTCATCCACTTACTCCCAATGGATCTTGGCCTTCTTTACCTTGAAAAGAGGTAATTTTCTTTTTCAGCCTACAATGTTCTTTGTGCTTGTATTTAATATGTTTTCCCTCTAGCATCTATTGTGAAATTTCATGTATGAAATTACTGTTTCTTGCTTTCTAAAGCTGCATTTTGTTACTAAAAGCATTTTCTCGGTGGAACCTAGTCCAGGATTCTTTTTTTTTTGTTGGAAAACTGTATATCACTGGAGTCACTACTTCTTAGGCAGAAAAAAGAATCTTGAGTTTGGTTGCTTTGTGTTAGTGCTCTAGTTGCATGAGCTTTAATTGTACAACTAAGCTTTCTCATTGAAAAGAAGAAAAAGCAAAGAAAAACCAAACTTGCTAGATTATATTTCTGTGGGTGGCTGTGTAGGTTGGATGGCAAGACCAACAGTTGCCTTTTTCACGGTCAGGGCACTAATTCTAATGGTGTCATATGTTAGCTTGGGAACCAGGTGTAGAACGTTCATAGTTTTGTTTTTCTTTTTTCCTTATCGTGTATGTATGGGGTGAAGGGTAGCATGATTCATTTCTTGACCTGCAAAGTTGATAGATATAAAAAAGAGTGACCTATGAAATGATGGTAGACTTCCATTATAACGTGAAATCACCCTTACAATATCAATGACTCCACCTAAGATAAATTCTAATTAGCTTGTAGCGTGCGACCAGGATATCATCTAACAAGGAGAAGAGATTATAATACCCTTATAACTCAAGTTTATCCACCATCAAACATTTTAATACCACATAAATGTGATCTAATAATAAATTAATTAGGCTAGCAAATGGGCTTAGAGTGTTGCATTTATAAGCCATGCAACAAATGCTGAGAGAACCTAAGCTTCTTCTTTTATTGCAGCCTAAGGATGCTATGACAGTGGATGAAAATTTGAACCCTCTTTTCGTTCCAGCATGAGTGGGTCAGGGTGTTGATGTGGTAGGCTAGGCGGGATGACCAAAGACTATTGCTGGGTTCTAGACAACTACTCCTGTCTTACTAGCAGCGGACGAATGAGCTGAGCTAGCCATTGAAGAGTGTGATATAACGCAATGAGCCCTGGATTGCATATCTTTGTTTTCATTTTTGTTTAATGGTTAGCTTTCTGCTTCAATGTGTTAAACTTTGTTCATGTATGCAGATACATTCTGCTCACACCAGTATTGGATGGATGTGTTTTCTTGGGAGAGAATCAGATTATCGTGACGATTATTAAAGGCATGCAACCATACCTCTCGCCCGACAGAACAGGCGAAGTAGGTTGACACTTTTGTGTTGAGGCACCACTTTTTTTAAAGAAACATTGGCTCTGGCAGCTATAGCAGAGTTCCAGATTGAAGCCTGAACATATGTACGAAAAGGGAGCAGGGTATGGGATGGTTTGGTTCTAACTTCGTACCAAGCACGAGAGTTTCTCCGGAAGAGATTTTATTTTTTTCCAGTAAACTTATTTACTTGCTGCATTGCTAACCCATTTTTTTCTATTTAAACATTAGTGTTGATCCTTGATAGGACCAAAAATTCTTTCAATTTTGGATAAATATTATTAGAAATTTCATAAAATCCAGCAGGTTGGTTTGTTTAGGATGGGTTTTAGGATGATTAGAATCGGGTCAAATTTGCAGTCTACATCAAGTAATTAGTTCTTTTTAAGTAATTAAAAAAATTTAATTATATAGAAAATGACAATTTGAAATAAAATTTAAGAAGTCAATCTAAGCCTGAATTTTGATTCAGTTTTTTTAATTTTATTTGATATATTGATCATTCTCAAATTGTTTGTAAAATTATATATTGATATTTTAGGGAACACTATAAAGGGGAATTTATTTAAAAAAAATAATGTTCAAAGATAATTAAGAGAAAAAAAAAGGTAAGAAGAGGCAAGGTTGTTGAGATGAACCATAGAGGATTAGTTTGATTAAGGTTTAGTCGAATGAATTGAGAAAAATATTTAAGGTAAAGGAAAATAAGGTTTTATATGATTTGTGCTACTTGACTGGATTTTTCTACAAGGATTTTTATATAATAATTTTAGCTGGAATAAGATTCCTGTACTTCTATAATATGATATCCTATGATAGAACATTTTCCAAGCATTCTAATTATTTTGAATAAATATAAGTTATTTTTATGGATACTATAGCTTAGTTTCTTGATACCTAATTTATTATCAAATTATTTGCTTTAATCATCATAGACTAGAACTAAAAATAAATATCTAGAGATCAAAAAATAAACTTTTGTAAGCTGAGCTTTTATTACATATTAATTGACATAGGGCTCTAACCCTTAATAAGACTGCAATTTAGCATAATAGCATATATATATATCTATGTCTATCAAATAATAATTTTATCTTTCTATTCCTTTGCTACATTGCTTCTTAAGATAAAGGAAAAAATATGGGATGTCCTACTAAAGAGCTTAAAAGCGCAAAGAAATAAGGGGTTATTTGGAATTGAAAAGGTCAAATTTTTATGATAATTCTTTATTTTTAGGAATCAAAAATTGATATCCCTCTCCTTGTTAATCTTACAATCCTCAAATTGCATGCCAATGAAATTTCTAGGAATAATTTGCTACACTTTAAATGCTAAAATTTCATGCGCCGATCAATTGCTTTAAGAATTTGTATGAAATTGTTCACTTCAAATAATCCTTGATAGCTTCTTTCTCTCTCTCTCTCTCTCTCTCTTGTTGCCATCTAGAAAAAAATGCCTTGCCGTATTGAAAACTTCAGCCTAATGTATATCAAGATCTAATTGTCTTGAGCCTAAATTTGCTATTTAGCCCTCTTTATAACTAGACGTGATATTGTGTATAAATGTAATCAAATCTAAACTAAATACAACCAATTGAAACCTAAACCTATAAGCTATATGGATGATTCTCATCCCTAAACTACCATAGTTCCAATCCACAAGTCGTAAGCTGATCATCTCTACTTATGGTTCCGTTGCTACTTTCTTTCTCTCTTTCAAGCCTGTGCACGGGAGAGAGTTCCTCGGCGGACGAGTCCATCGCAGAGGATCTCGTTGAGGTGGCTTTTGGCGGCTCGGGATGCCAAAAGATGTTTATCTCCTTCCTGAGGTCGACAGCCCCGCCTCATAAGGATCGCCACAAACTATGCCTCCTGGGTAAGTCATTATGTCAAGGTAACAAGTTTTAGTCGGTTGGCTTGATCATATTTTCTCACATACATTTTTCCTGCAGAATGCCTTAATTATGAGAGCGCTGAGTTGGCACTTAAACCTGGCCATGGGGACCTATGCTCAGGTTAGGAGGGAGGCTGCTGACCTTCAAGAAAGGATGGAATTGATTAGCAAACTTTCCAAGGCTTTGGCATTTGTCCAGGGGGATCTTGAGAAGGAAAGTCTTATCAAGCCACCACTGTGAGAGCTTCTTAGCTCAAGATTCAAGTTAAGGAACTCCATGGCTTCCGCGAGCAATCTAATAAAGCATGTTTGGAGTTATCACAAATTAAATCCAAACATGCCAAAGAAATAAAGGCTATGCAGCAGTGTTTCAGCAAAAGATGGGGTGAATTGAAAGAGAGCTTCGCTGAGAAGAAGAACAATTGGAATAAGAGGCTTGATGAGGAGGAGCGTAGGTGTCGGCGGCAACAATATCACCTTGCTAGCTTGAATAGGAAGCTCACCGACAGGGAAGGCCGAATAAGATGGTAGCACGACCAAATTGCCAAGCTCACCGCCGACCTTGATCAATCTCAACAGAAGATCGAAGAAAAACAATCTCGGATTAATGACCTCAAGGATGGTCTCTAGCAAAATAAAGAGGCTAAATTAAAAGCTCTCGACAGGGTCCATGAGTTGAGCATGAAAATGGCTTGGCGGGAAGAGGAGGTATAATGTCCCCTTAACTCTTTTTGTGTCTTTTCTTTTGGTTATAGCTTTGACCAACCCTATGTTTGCAGATGGGTAGGATTGGGCTCGAGGCTCAGAACCAGTCAAAAATCCTGAGAGAAGAGTTGGCCTCGAGTCTCCAAAGCAGTTTTGAGCTAGAGGGTCAATTGGCCGAAGCTAATAGACGAGCCACTTTGGCCATGGAAGAGTACAAGAATTCTGCCCAATTTCTCGAGGAACATAAGGCGGCTTGTGCCGATGCTTTCTAGTTCAGCGAAGAGGAGGCGCAGGCGAAGATCTCTCGGTATACCCGGAGTTAGATCTATCTTTTCTAGAGGCCGAATATTATGATACTCGTACCCCCGGAACCAAAGTATCTGCCGAATCTGAATATGAAGAAATTTTGGATGTTGATCTTGAAACTATTCTGGGCACCGATGAAGCCGCGGTTCTAGAGGGATGTCCTCAGCCCGACGCAGAAGAACCCAAGGTCCCTCCTCCGGCGTGTTCGAAGTGGGTGAACCAAGTCAAGTTCTTTCAAACGTTGCTGAGGGGGCCCCTGAAACCGACCCAAACCTTGATTCTTGAGGGTTTCTCATGTATTTTTGCTTCTTCTACTTGTAATTCAATCAAAATTTAATGAATGAATCTTTTGTATTCTTCAATGTGTTATATCATTTTGGGCATTGTTTTTCAAACGATCTTTTTGTTCGTCTATTGTTTCTTTTTTTTGCTTGTAGCTTATCGCGAACGAACCATACTTTAAGATGGGATGGCTTCTAGCAGTTTCAAACTGAATGTCCTGCCTAATTGAGGCCGAGTTATTTTGGTTCCCCGATATATGAGGCCGCTTGGTTTTGCTAAGGAATATTATCCCAGTTCAGACCGAAGTAAACTAGACAGTTGGAAACGCCGAACTAGAGGAAACGCTTTGCTTGTGGCTGAAATAAAGCGGATAGTTCGGCTTATCTGAAGCAAGAACTTGGCTTGTTTCTTGCTGAAGCAGTTGAAACAGTTCGCGGTCACCGAGGGATATCACATTTTTTCTCAAGGCATTTATCTCATTGGCCTTTTCCAACATGAGTCAGTTTTGCGTATGCGCTAAGCATCCGATTGCTATTGGATGGCATTATTTTCGAAGCGGGATTTCCCAGGTATGTCATATCCCAAAGGCTCGTAGGCAGTTGCTAGTATTTAAAGCTCTTGATTCGAGATCAGAAAGAGATCTTTTGTCTTTTGTCACGGCCTAAGAAGCGTGCCCAACATGCTTTGGAGTGTAGTGCGACTGCGACTTTTCGTATTCCGAGGTCCTCTTTTTAATGGCTGCTCCAAGTTCGTTATCTATAAAAGGGGGAAAGCAGACAGTGTCTGAGCATTTTTTGGAGCCTCTTCTTTCCGTGAGTCAGAGAGGTTTTCATGGCTCCTGTTTTACTGAGGTCAAGAGTGGAGAGGCCGAGCTCTCCTTTTGAAAGATGGTTCGTCCCAGATAGCTGGGGTGATGGAGGAGCTACTGAAGAGCAAGTAGTCCTCAAGGGAGGAGTCCCGGGGGTCATACGGAGAGTGCACGGGGATGGTTACAGGGGTCATACAGGGAGCGAACGCCCCTTGTATGGCTCCTTTCGTATGCCATGGGGCCCTGCAAACCACTGGAAATGCAAATATATACGGGCCCCTGGCTTACATGAACTTCCCTCCATCCTTAGTTTGGATCCCTTAGTTCATTTGCCTGGGGGTCCTTCATTTGTCTCTGAATGAGGAGGGAAGTAAGTAGCGCTGGGTTGTTGTCTATGTTCTTGAGTAGTGATTAGCAACTCAGCGTGCCGACCGGGTCACTGTCTATGCTCTTGGGCATTGACTCGCGACTCAGTGCGCCAATTGGGTCATTGTCTATGTTTTTTAGCAATAACTTGTGACTCGGCGCTTTAAGTGGGGGGCGGCCTTAGCATTGGCATCCATGGCCTTTCGATCCAGTTTGGATCTCTTAATTCATCTGACGGAAGTGCCCGAGGGATGGCCTCTTTGTTCTTTGGCATGAACCAGCAACTCAACAGAGCTATCCGTTTCTCTGATTTCTTGGATCGGAAGTGGGAGCAACATCATTGACCGAGCTAATCTCCCAAGCTTTCTTGTTTTATTTTGCTTTATTTTCCGTGCTATAATGCACTTGTAACGCCTCTCAAGAGGTTGTAACTTTTTATCAATAAAGAAGGTTTTTTCCATTTCTTCTTCAAATATTGACTTCTCTAATTGTATTGTTCCGACATAAGAGTTATTTTGTTTGTGCTATGCTACTCGAATCAAAATGTCAGTTCATGATCGCTAGTAGCATTTTAGACATTTTTCTTGTGTTAGGCGCTTTAGCAATGTTATGTTTAGCCCTTCCCGGAGGGAGCGTCCATCTCTGTTTAGGTCAGAGGGAGGCCTGGGCGGCTCTGTTAGCTCATAGTATAAACACGGTTTCATCGAAGGGTGAAGTAGGTCTTACCTTGGCAAGAAACGACTTGTTTAATCTTGCCGATGCATGAAGAAGGAGGTTACTTAACTCCGCCAAAGCATGGCATGGCAATTCAGCAATGCTAGGATGGTAGAGGAATCAATCAGCCTTGCTGTCATTCTGAAAGAGTCATTCGATCATACCGAGGCTTGAAGTATTATTTGGAAATGTCACCCAGCCCTGCCGAGGCTTGAGATGTTATTTGGAGATATCACTCGGCCCTGTCAAGCTTAATATATTACCTGGAGATATCACTCGGCCCTACCGAAGCTTGAGATATTACTTGGAGACATCACTCGGCCCTTCCGAAGCTTAAGATATTACTTGGATATATCACTTGGCCCTGTCGAGGCTTGAAGTATCATTTGAAGACATCACTCGGCCCTTTCGGGGCTTGAGATATTATTTGGAGATATCGCTCGGCCCTACCGAGGCTTAAGATATTACTTGGAGATATCACTCGGCCCTGCCGAGGCTTGAAGTATCATTTGAAGACATCACTCGGCCCTGTCGGGGCTTGAGATATTATTTAGAGATATCGCTCGGCCTTGCTGAGGCTTAAGATATTACTTGGAGATATCACTCGGCCCTGCCGAGGCTTGAAGTATCATTTGAAGACATCACTCGGCCTGCCGAGGCTTGAGATATTATATTTTACTTGGCGCTGCCAAGGAATGAAGATCACTCGGCCCCATCGAGGTTTGAAAGATTATATTTTACTTGGCGCTGCCAAGGTACAAGATCACTCGGCCCTGCCGAGGTTTGAAAGATTATATTTTACTTGGCACGGCCAACGTATGGAGATCACTCGGCCCTGCCGAGGTTTGAAAGATTATATTTTACTTGGCGCTGCCAAGGTACGGAGATCACTCGGCCCTGCCGAGGTTTGAAAGAATATATTTTACTTAGCGCTGCCAAGGTAAGGAGATCATTCGGCCCTGCTGAGGTTTGAAATATTATATTTTACTTGGCGCTGCCAAGGTACGAAGATCACTCGACCCTGCCGAGGTTTGAAAGATTATATTTTACTTGGCACTGCCAAGGTACGGAGATCACTCGGCCTTGCCGAGGTTTGAAAGATTATATTTTACTTAGCGATGCCAAGGTACGGAGATCACTCGGCCCTGCCGAGGTTTGAAATATTATATTTTACTTGGCGCTGCCAAGGTACGGAGATCACTCGGCCCTGTCGAGGTTTGAAAGATTATATTTTACTTGGTGCTGCCAAGGTATGGAGATCAATCGGCCTTTTACTGATAATACATACGGATATTATTCAAGCTCCATGTCCGGAGGATAGATTTTTCATTTAGATCCTGGAGTTTATAAGTGTCGGGCCTAATCACCTCCGTAATTTGATAGGAACCTTCCCAGTTTGGGGACAGTTTCCCTTGCTCCAGCGGCTTTGACACGGATGCCTTTCGGAGTACCAAATTGCCAGGAAGGAAGGATTTTCCTTTAACTCTGGTGGAGTAATAACGGGCTATCCTCTATTGATAGGCAACCATTCGGATCTGGGCTTTTTCCTTGACTTCTTCTACTAGATCCAGATTGGTTTGGAGTTGCTCATCGTTAGATTCTTCTGAATAACCTTCCACGCATGGAGAAGGGAGCCCGATTTCCATGGGGATGATAGCCTCCATACTAAAAGCATTCTGAATGGAGTTTGGCCTGTGGGTATCCTTTCAGTAGTCCGATAGGCCCACAGCACGTGGTGGAGTTCTTCTATCCATCTGCCTCGTGCTCGGTTGAGCCAAGCTTTAATTCCCTGCAGAAGAGTTTGGTTAGTTACCTCGGCCTCCCCATTGGCTTGGGGAGGCCCAACCGAAGTTAGGTGGTGAAGGATGTCGTGATCTTCACAGAATTTTGAAACTTGGGATTATCAAATTGTTTTCCATTGTCGGTGATGATGGTGTGAGGGAGGCCGAACCAGCAAATGATGGACCTCCATACAAAGTCCCTAGCCCAAGCTTCGGTTATCTAGGCGACTGCCTCAGCTTCAACCCACTTGGTGAAGTAGTCAATTGCGACAAACAAGAATTTCCTCTGCCCTGTGGTGAGGGAAAAAGGACCAAGAATGTTCATTTTCCACTTGGTGAAAGGCCAGGCAGATGATACAGGCGTTAGGTGAGCAGAGGGAAGCCTTTGGACATTTGAATGTCTTTGGCATGAATTACAGGCTTGGATGAGATCATTAGCGTCTCTTTGCATTATTGGCCAATAATACCCCTGACACAACACTTTATGGTACAGAGCTCGACCACCAAGATGGTTACCACAAATGCCTTCATAAACCTTCCGAAGGGCATAATCAGCTTCAGATGGGTGAAGGCACTTGACCTACGGCTTAGAGAAGGATCACTTATATAGCCGATCGTCAAAAAAGATATAATGAGACGATTGCATCTTTAGCTTTCTTGCTTCTTTTCTATCAGTTGGTAACAACCTTCTTTGAGATATTTGTGCATAGAATCTATCTAGGATGGTTCAGTGTCGACCTGCATTATCTGATCAGCATCGGCAATGCTAGATTTCTTCAGGACTTCCAGGTGAAACTTTTGCTCAAGGTCCATCGAGTCCGTGGTTGCTAGGCAAGACAAAAGGTTAGCGCATGCATTTTCAGCCCTTGGGATACCAGATCATGCACCTTTTGGAAATACCAAATCATGTTCGGCTCTCGAGCTTCAAACTCTCCTTGCACCTGGCCAGCCACCAACTGAGAGTCAGTGTAGGCATTTAGCTTTTCAGCCTTGAGCTCGTGGGCGATGCGAAGTCCGGCGAGCAGGGCTTCATACTCTGCCTCATTGTTAGAGGCTGAAAAGGAGAAACAGATGCCATATTCGAAAGTTGCCCCCTCCGGACTAGTGAGGACTAGAGCAGCGCTAGAGCTGCTTGTGCTGGAGGACTCATCGATATGGAGAAACCATGGAGCACTGGGCCTTGGTTGTTCAGGAGTGCCCGAGGTAGAACCATCTTCGGGTATGGTGCACTCAAGGAGAAAATCAGCTAAGACCTGGGCTTTGATGGCTGGACGAGGTCGATACTGAATGTCATGCTCACTCAATTCAACAGCCCATTTGGTCATTCTTTCCGATGCTTCTGGACGATGGATAATTGACTTGATGGGTTGATCGGTTAAGACTGCTACAGTATGAGCTTGAAAATATGGTCCCAGCTTTTGGACTGATATTACCAAAGCCAGAACCATCTTTTCGACTCGGATATACTTCATTTTGGCATCTCTGAGAAATTTGCTGACATAATAGACCGGTCTTTGAACTTTGTTTTCCTCTCTAATCAGCACAGAGCCAACAACACCCTCAGAGACTGCAAATTATAGACTCAGTGTTTCCCCTGGCTTTGGACTACTAAGGAGGGGTGGTGAGCCAAGGTATCTTTTGAGATCTTTGAAGGATCTCTGGCAGTCTAGGGTCCATTGAAAATTCTTGGCCGATTGAAGTGCTTTGAAGAAGAAAGGCATCTCTCGGCCGACCGAGTGATGAAGCGGTTAAAAGCCGCTATCCTTCCGGTGAGGCGCTGCACTTCTTTGATTTACCTTAGAGGGGTCATCTGCTACAAGGCTTGAATCTTCTATGAATTCACCTCGATGCCTCACTGAGAGACTATGAAACCCAAGAACTTTCCATATTTGACTTCGAAAGCACATTTGGTTGAGTTGAGCTTCATCCGATACCTTCGGAGCGTTGCAAAGCTTTCTGCAAGATCTTCGACATGCCAAGATGCTTCTTTGCTCTTCACCAGCATGTCATCAACGTATACCTCCATGTTCCGACCAATTTGCTCCTTGAAGACTTTGTTGACCAGCCTTTGGTAGGTTGCACCTGCATTTTTTTAAACCGAAAGGTATAACTCAGTAATAATAAATACCTCGGTCGGTGATGAAGGCAGTTTTTTCTTCATCTTCGGTAGCCATCCGAATTTGGTTGTAGCACGAATAAGCATCCATAAAAGTCAACATTTGATGGCCCAAAGTTGAATCCATAAGCTGATCGATCCGAGGAAGAGGGAAGCTATCCTTTGGGCAAGCTTTGTTGAGGTCGTTGAAGTCGATGCAAATCCTCCATTTGCCATTTGATTTTTTCACCATGACCAAATTCTTCGGCCAGTCGGGTAGTTAACTTTCCGGATGAAATTGGCTTTAATAAGCTTGTCTATCTCTTTCTCGATAGCCTTTTGATGCTCGGAGGCAAAGTTTCTCTTCTTTTGCTTGATTAGCTACACTTTGCAATATATACTGTTTAATTGACCAAAACCCTCCCTATTTTGCTACCTGTTTAAAATTAGAATGAAACTTTTCACTAGTATCTATTCAGTGAATTGTTCAGAATTTTAAATGATCACTTCAATTTAATACTACGCTAATGGCTGGAGCCTTTCACTAACTTATTCCACGGCAATGGAAGACCACCAAGAGAATAAGTTACGGACAAACCACTGGATGACCGCTAAGGCTGCAGAATTGATTACAGGCAACTTGTAACGAAGAGGGCATGCCATCTTCTTCCCCGGCTTATCGGTGGATTTGAAAGCCAAATCGATAATCAGTTCATTGTTGGTAAGTCTCTTAGTTTCTTACTCCTTTCATTTAAATGTTTAAATAATCTATTATAATATCTTAAAAGAAGTCTCACATCGAAAAAAATTGAAGTATTTATAAATCAAGTTCATCTATTATCAATTAACTTCCACTCGAATTTTTAAAGTCACGCAATTTTGATCCATTAACAGATTAATTGGATCAGCAAATAAACTTAGGCGTTACAAATGATATGAGACCATGGCATGAAGCCTCTCTTACAGCATCAATGACCCAGCTTAGACAGATTCTAGCTAGTCGTGACATGGAGCCACTTTTATAGCACCGATTCAAGTTAAATTCTAGTTAACTTGTGGCATGTTATGAAAACGTTGCTATCAATTAACTTTCATTCAAGTTGAATTAGCAAATGAGCTTGGGGTATTACACCTATGCTTATAATAACAATAGATTATGGTATGTTTTGTTTATAAGAACAAAGCCCGAGACATTCCTATGACCCTTAAGTCCAAATATAATTTATTTGGTTATTTAAATTCACTTAATATTTGTTTTCAACCCTTTTTTTATAGGAGACATCTCTCATGCTAAAATATTTTATCACATTTGTACTCTAATCTTCAAATTTTATTTTGGTCAACGTGGACTCAAACCAACTACCCGAGAATTTCAGAATTTAAAGAAAATTAAAAATCCCTAAATTCCCAATACAGTATGTTCATGAACAGTACTTCTTAAAATTGAAAACAATATAACCTTCTATACCATGATTACTATGGTTTAATCCATGCAAAATGATATGATCCACTTTTTGCATGTTATTAGGACAATAGTTTGGGATTTTGTTGAAATTTGCTTCTTTAACTAAAAAATTGGACCTTAAAGATAAGCACATGTCCCTCTGTTAAGCCTTGTTTTCTCAGTCTTTGTTTGGATTGCTTACCCACCAATGTGCCTTCTAATTGGCCTTCAACGTTTCATACCGGTCCTCCCATTCTTATAGTGCCCTTACGTAGGGCCAAGTTGGATTGCCAGCTAGTCACAGAAAACTTCTTAATCCTGTCATACTTAAAAAAAAAAAAAATTGGAATCCTACCATCAAATTTATACTTAGAAATTATGCAAAGCGGCTGACGTCAGTTTGATGGTAAAAGGCATGATACTTGATCTGTATTTGAAAAGGGCCTATTTTCCCTAACTAATGCCATGCTATTTTTTTTTTTAATCTAACCTGGTCTCAATTATTTGGTGGCATATTTAATGATACTTAATTTGTAGTTCCTATTAAAGGGTAAAATTGGAGTTGGAAGGTGCTTTTGGGAACCCTCTTCTCCCAGCCTCATCCAAGTTAGTATAACTTGGGTTAACTGCCTTAAACCCAAGTTTTGATTTATGTATACCTAATTCTAGTATTGCATTTAGTTTAACAATTGTAGGTGGGTTATGTTACCGCCAGATCACTTTTAATGAACGTCAGATGGGCAGAAATCCTCACAGGCCTTTGAGGGAATGGCGAGACCCCTTCCTCCGCTCAGGAACCTGCAAGGAAAGTCCCGGACCGGTGATTCCGGCGGGGACCCTCCGACGCCCAAGTTAGTGATTTGGGGAACAGGGATGGTTATTTTCGAATGATTGGATAGAGCTTGAGCCCTCTACCTTAAGGGCTGGAGGCCTTTTATACATGTTCGAGGATCCCTCTTACCCTCCGTTCATCGTGGTCAAGTCCCTTTCGGACGGTTGTTAATTTTGGTCTTCATCGTGCCATAAAGTACTGGTCATGAGACTGAACGTGGGGCCACACCCGTCGTTAGCGGTGCCAGGGGGAAGCATGTTCACCGCGCGCGTCGCCGGGCGCATTCGTGGTGACGTGGTCCGCCATTCTCGAGGGAAGTGGGCCATGTAGCTTGGACGTAGATGATTGTCGCCGAAGGCCGACACCGAGATCGATGACGAGGCCGACAGCGAGGTCGTCGCCGAGATCAACGCCAAGACTGACTCCGATGCCGATGCCGAGGCCGATGCCGAAGCTGATGCCGACACCGAGACCAAGGCTGAGACGGACCGCGGCCGATGCGGGGGTCGAGACGGGTCGAGTCCGTCACCGAGACTAAGGTGGGCCGTAGCCGATGCGGAGGTCGAGATGGGCCGTAGCCGATACGGAGGTCAAGGTGGGCCGTAGCCGATGCGGAGGTTGAGATGGGCCGTAGCCGATGCGGAGGTCGAGATGGGCCATAGCTGATGCGAAGGTCAAGGTGGGCTGTAGCCGATGCGGAGGATGAGATGGGCTGTAGTCGATGCGGAGGTCGAGATGGGCCGTAGCAGACGCGAAGGTCGAGGTGGGCCGTAGCCGACGCGGAGGTCGAGGTGGGCCATAGCCAATGCGGAGGTCGAGATGGGCCATAGCCGACGCAGAGGTCAAGATGGGCCATAGCCGATGCGGAGGTCGAGATGGGCCATAGCCGATGCGGAGGTCGAGATGGCCGTAGCTAATGCTGAAACCGGCACCGAGGCCTAGATAGGTCGCGACTGACACGAAGTCGAGGTGGGCCGTGGTAAGCCCAATCGCCAAGGAATTGGCTCACAGGCTCTTTGACCCGATCGGCCATATCAGATGCCCCCCCGTCCCTGAGCTGGTGTCACCATCTAAGTGAAAGGGGCATCGAATCGTGGGTGGCCGATCCCCATATCATGTAAAAAGGTGTCCGTACACTTGTCCTCGATAAGATAGCTCCTTTTAGGGTGATCGTATCGTGGGGCATCGCCATCTATGCATCCTAACTTTCGGATTCGCCTCGAGGCTAGGGAGCAGTCTGGGATTCCCAAGATATCGGCGATCATCATTAAGCCGTCAAATCACTAGCATCGATACATTCTGATTGGTCGGGGGTCTCATCTATCGCGCGCCCGGAGCATCGCCGCAGGGTCCTCCTCAATGGATAGCATCCGCATGGCAGGTGCATTGGGCGGGATGATTTTGAAGATGCCGATAAAAATTTTATAAGCGAGGACATGCCCTAGCTTCGATTTCACCTACTGCACAGAGCCTCTTCTTCTTCCAGCTTGAGAGCTCCTCCAACTCCTTCTTCCTTTGTCCAGTTAGTTCCCCATGCCTTCGCAGTCGCTTCTTCTAATTCGTCCTCTCAATCCTCCACAAACCAGATCTCTCCGACCCATAGGGCCATGGCCAAGGAACCGGCTGTTAGGAGTCCGTCGGCAGCTGTAACCCCATCTCCTAGGGTAGCTCCATCTTCTAGGGCGAGCAGTGGTTCCCCTGAGGGAACCGCCTCTACTGTTACTCCTGCTGACCTTGCAACCTTTAGGGCAGCCTACAAAATACCCAAAGAGGTGCGACTGATCGCACCATGCCCCCATGACAGGGTGACCTCTCCCCCTCGGGGGATAGCCCTTTATGAAGAATTTTTTAAGGCCGGTCTTCGTCTTCGTCTTCACCCTTTCATCATCAATCTCCTCGATAGATATGAGTTGGTCCCGGCTCAACTAGTTCCCAACTCAATCAGGGCCATTTGTGCCTTCTTAGTGTTGACTCGCCTCCAAGGTCTCCCGAGTAATGTTTCCCTCTTTTGCAGCCTATACACCATTCGAGCTCAATCCGGCTGGTGGCTATTTGCCCCCCGACTGGTAGAGCCCTTAGGTTAGGTCTTCCTTTGTCCATAAAGGATGGAAATCCCGGTTCTTCTTCGCCGAAGTGGAGGGGGTAAGGAGGGAATGGGGTACACCAATACCGAGGCTAACAAGAACATCTCGGTAGTATCGAGAGATCAAGAAGCCTTCAATCTTCTCCTGGCGATTGAACTCCCATCATACCGAGAGCTATTGTTGGAGGACAACCTCGACACGCTGGCATCGCCCCTGATGATGGTGAGAGCCTCTTTAAAGATGACATTTTCCTTTCGATACCCTTTTATTTCCCTTTTTTCTCTTTTTTTAACACATTCGTTTTCGTGCAGCTATGAAGATCACCATCCCGACCGAGGCTTTTCACAAGGCCGCCATTAAGAAGAGAAAGGGGCAGAGTGATGGAGCCGAGGGATCGAGAAAAAGGCCTCGGTCTCGATCGCCATCCGCATCCCGGGACGTCCCCAAGCTTCCTACTCCATCGTCCCCTCCTGGTCGATCTCCTATGCAATCACGCCACGGCCTCCACGACGGTCGCCTACTCCACTGCCGCCGTGGTGATCTCCCACACCGCTGCCCCCATCGAGCCTGCCAACCGGATCGTGGGCACATCGCCCGAGGAGTCAAGGGCTCATGTCAGCCAACCGACTGAGCGTCCGGATCGCCGACTACTGGGCCGGCCCCGAGGGATGGGCCTCAAGCCAGCAGAGGGGCATCGGTTGATAAGAGGCAGAAGGCCGTTGTCAGTTACGAGGCTCGCAGCGCCGCATCCGAGCCCATAGGAGACAGGATGGGACCGGTTTCCTCGCGGCCATCTCTTATGAATTACTCCCACCTGCCGAGAAGCTGCTGTCAGCGGCATCCACTCCTGCTATTCGGAGGAGATAATCCAACCAACTCCCGAATCCTCTTCAAAGATGGTCAGACGGCCATGCTCCGGGTAAGCAGCCGTTTACATTCTAATCTGTTCGTTTCCTATGTGTCTACTTTAGGTAACTGACATTGGTTTGGATGTGTAGATGGTAAACATCTTCAACCATACCCAAGCCCTTGTCGCCAGCGGGGAGCGTCGACTTGATCGGTACTGACGAGAAGCCTTTGAGTACCAGGACCGAGCTACGAAAGCTGAAGATGCTCTCAAGCTGACTCAAGCTGGAGAAGCGGAGAGGCTCGAAATAGTCCGGTCTCAGGCGCAGGCCCAAACGATAGCAGCGCAACAACAGTTGCGCAAGGCCCTCGAGCGTGCTCTCACAGCCGAGGGGAAGTTGATGGCCCCAAGGCGGAATTGACTGACGTCAAGACCCAGCTCGAAGCGATGAAATCTGAGCTGAGATCTTCCAAGGAGAAAATTGAGATCGCCGAGGAAGTGGCCCGACTGGCTGACATCAAAACAGCCGAGGCCGTAGAGGCAGTGAAGGCCGCTGACAAGAAGTCAGCCGAGGCTGAAGCGACGGCTTGGGCCGCGGAGGAAAAAGTGGCCAAAGTGGTAGAGAGAGCCGTGAAGAGCTACCGTAATTCTCTAGCCTTTGTCAAGGAGGTGGCCGAAGTGGCGGAGAAAGCCATGGAGAGCTACCGTAATTCTCCAGTCTTCATCGAGGAGGTAGCCGAAGCGGGGGTCGGCGCCTACCTCCAAGGTTTTTATTGCTGCCGGGACAAGGCAGTGAGGGTCTCGGGTGTTGAAGGCGTGAAGGACTTAGAACCTGAAGAAGGAGACCTTGAGGGCGAAGAGATCGACCATGGTTCTGCCCCGGCCGATAATACTATCCCCCAGCCAACACCGCTCCAGCGAAGAACTGAAGCCCCGCCTGCAGTCTTGGATCTTTCTTTTTTTTTTACAATGTATTTAAGTCCGACTATGGTCGATATTTTGTAAAAGTTTAGCTAATCAATGAAAAGAGAACATCTTTTGACATTTGTGTTAGAATTGTCGATCCCCCTCCTCTTCTTTTTCTTTTTTACTCTATCAATGCTTAGCTTCCCAAGCCGATAGCCCATCGCGATCTATTGGCGTCTGTAGGAATTGCACGGAATCACACCATCCTAGCCAGAACGAGGCCACTTATAGTCTAAGTAGGGACGTTCTGGGATCGGTATACGTTGATCCTTGACCATCGACGTCAGGATGCTGACGAGCTAAACAGACTTGTGATTCCGATCTTTTGGCATTGTTTTGTCGAGAGACCCTATGATGTAGCCTTGCTAGCATGTTTCATGCGTTGTTCCGTCGGTAGGCATTTGGAGCGATACTGTGGGAGTGATCCGATATCATGCCAGGGACCCTCTTGGCCCCGAAAGGCGGCGACCTGGGGGTGCCACAGCCAGGCCCAGGGTATTTCCAACCCCAAGGGGTGACCTGAGGGTGCTGTGACCGGGCTCAGGGTATAATACCGGAACTTGGATTCTTTGCAGGAGCAGGAGTCGGGCTTTGCTGCCGATGCAGGAGCCGGGCTTTGGTGCCGACATGGGAGCCGGGCTTTGGTGCCGACACGGGAGTCGGGCTTTGGTGCCGATGCGAGAATCGGGCTTTGGTGCCGACACGATAGTCGAGCTTTGGTGCCGATGCGGGAGTCGGGCTTTGGTGATGACACGGGAGTCGGGCTTTTGTGCCGACGTGGGAGTCGGGCTTTTGTGCCGACGTGAGAGTCGGGATTTGGTGACGTGATCATAGGACAAAGAGGTAGTGCGAAATGATGCATAAGAAGTGCACTTTCATTTAAATAATTTGAAGGGGTGGAGTATCCGAACCTACAACCATTCAGTTGAGCATGTCACTGGTAGTACCGGCAAAGGTTGTCGGAATTCCAAGTTCGTGGGAGCGACCTCCCGCTGAGTTCGAGTCGGTAAGCTCCTCGGTGAAGGGCCTCCGCAACCCGGTAGGTCCCCTCCCAATTAGGTGATAATTTTCCTCCCTCCATTGGCCTCAAATCTCGGCCTTCCGAAGGACCAACCAACGGTCCGGGGTCTAACGCGGGCATTGTAATACCTTGCCGTCCTTTATCGATAAGCGGCCATCTTGATCCGTGCTTGATCGCGCGTCTCCTCGATGAGATCCAAATTGGCCCTCAATTGGGCCGAGTTGTCTTCTTCATTGTAGGCTTCCACTCGAGGGCTGGGGACCCCGATTTCCACTGGAATGACGGCCTCGGATCCAAAAACCAGACTGAACGGGGTTTCTCCAGTGGGATTCCTCGGGGTCATATGATAGGCCTACAGGACCTGCGAAAGTTCTTCCACCCATCTTCCTTTAAAGTCGTCGAGCTGTGTCCGAAGCCCTTGTAGAATAGTACGATTAATTACTTCAGCCGCTCCATTGGTCTGTGGGTGTCCGATAGAGGTGAATCTCTGATTGATTCCTAACTCGCTATAAAATTCTCTGAAGGGGGTGTTATTGAACTGTCGGCCGTTGTCTGTGATGAGAGTGTTGGGAAGTCCAAAACGGCAGATTATGGACTTCCAAAAGAAAGCTCTCACTCTTGCTTCGGTTATTTTTGCTAGAGCTTCGGCCTCCACCCATTTGGTGAAGTGGTCAATAGCGACTAGCAAGAACCTCCGTTGACCAGAGGCAGGAGGAAATGGTCCCAAAATGTCCATCCCCCATTGGGCGAAGGGCCATGGAGCAGAGATGGGATTCAAGTGAGAAGTGGGCTGCCGCTGGATGTTGGCATGACGTTGGCAGCTGTCACATTTCTGTACCAATTCGGCTGTGTCTTCCCGCATGGTGAGCCAATAATAGCCTTGATGAAGGGCTTTATATACCAAGGCTCTGCCCCCCAAGTGGTTCCTGCATGCACCTTCATGAATTTCACGAAGGATGTAATCGGCCTCAGTGGGACCGACACACTTGAGGAGGGGATATGAGAAGGACCTCCGATACAGGCGTCCATCCATTATTAGGAATTTGGAAGCTCGCCACTTGAGAGTTTGGCCTTGGAAGGGTCATCGGGGAGGACACCATCAGTGAGATATTGGACATAGGCGTCCATCCAAGAAGGCCCATGTTCAACTAGCAGGGCCTCCTCCACCGCCTGTTGCTCGGGACTAGCAAATGCTCTACGTAGGTCCTCCCCAAGGTTTCATCGGCCGAGGTAGCCAAGCGGGACAACGCGTCGGCCCGAGCATTCTCTTCCCGGAACATAGCTGACATAGAAATGAGCAAAGAGGAGGGACTCCGACTGGACCTTGTCTAAGTATCAGGACATGATAGGATCCTGAGCCTCATACTCCCCCGCAATTTGCCCCGAAATGAGTTGGGAGTCGGTATATGCTCTGAGACGCTCCACTTTAAGTTCTCTGGCGAGCCTCATCCCGGCCAACAAGGCTTCATACTCGGCTTGATTGTTTGTGGTGGGAAAGAGAAAATGGACGGCAAACTCGATCGTTACACTGTCGGGACCGGCGAGAATGATCCCGGCACCGCTCCCTTGGGAGTTTGATGCCCCGTCCACATAAAGGATCCAATCCTTCCTTGCATCCGTGGTCGACGCTTCCAGGGGTTTCGTCGGAGCCTCCCTGCTCTGCTCATCGGTCCAGGTGCACTCAACTAGGAAATCCGCCAAAACTTGGGACTTCATACTCGACCTTGGTTCGAAGGTCAGGTCGAATTCTCCCAACTTGAGCGCCCACTTCGCCAGCCGACCGAAGGTATCAGGATGGGATAAGATTGCCCTCAGGGGCTGGTCGTTAGTACTATGATTGAGTGGGCTTGGAAATAAGGCCTGAGATGTTGAGCCGACACCATTAGCGCGAAAATAATTTTTTCGGTTTTGGTGTACCTGGTCTCCGCATCATGGAGCACTTTACTAGTGTAATATACCGGCTTCTGCGATCCTTCATTGTCTATCCGGATGATGACAGAACTGACGGCCTCCTGAGAAGTGGCCAGGTACAAAAAGAGGTTCTCTCCCTCCATCGGTTTCGACAGTAGCGGCGGAGTCGATAGGAAATTCTTCAGCTCCTCAAAGGCCTTTTGGCAGTCATTCGTCCATTCGAAGGTGTTGACTTTTCGCAAGGCTTGAAGAAGGGGAGGCTCCGCTCAGTCGATCTAGATAGGAAACGACTCAGAGCTGCTAGCCTTCTGGTCAGGCGTTGAATTTCCTTTTTATTCATCGGCGGCCTCATATCTAGGATAGCTTGGATCTTGTCCGGGTTCGCCTCTATTCCTCGTTGCGTCACCATGAATCCTAGGAATTTGCCCGCTGCGACTCCGAAGACACATTTCGGGGATTCAGCCTCATCTGGAACCGACGAAGATTGCTGAAGGTCTCCATTAGGTCAGATAGGTGGTCGCCAACTTGGACACTTTTGGTCAGCATGTCGTCTACATATACTTCCATGTTGCGCTCGATTTGGCCTTCAAAGACCTTATTCATCAATCTTTGATATGTAGCCCCGGCATTTTTCAATCCGAAGGGCATGACTTTATAGCAGTAGATCCCCTTTTCGGTCACAAAGGAGGTGGCTTCTTCGTCTGAGGGCTCCATTCTGATCTGGTTGTACCCCGAGAATGCATCCATGAAGCTGAGAGTCTCATGACCGGAGGTGGCGTCCACTAACTGATCGATCCTGGGGAGCGGGAAGCTGTCCTTGGGGCTGGCTTTGTTGAGATCAGTGAAATCGACACATCCTCTAGCTTCCATTGGCTTTCCGTACCATCACTACGTTGGCCAACCAATCGGGATAATAGACCTCCCGAATGTGGCCGGCGGCGATCAGTTTGCGGACCTCCTCGTCAACGGCTTTCTGGCGCTCGGGGGCGAAGCTTCTCTTCTTTTGTTGGACCGCCCTACAATTAGATTTAATGTTAAATTATGAGTAATTACTTCGGCTGGTATACCTGACATGTCGGTCGGTGTCCATGCAAAAATATCGGCATTGGCTCGAGGAAACTGAGGAGATGACTCCTTTCCTCCTCAGGGAGAGAGGCCCCGATCTGGACGGTTCTCGTCGGGTCCTCTCTAAAGGAAAAGTCAACAGACGTCCCGCCGATTCCCCCCTCTTCTCGGCCTCTCTCGGGTCTAACAATTCAGAAGTCGGCGAGGGAACTGCCGACTGAGGGCTAGGGGTCGTGTGATAGCAGAGGGACACTGGGCTTCTTTCGCCCGCATTTCCCCGATCCCATGATGAGTGGGGAACCTGACCAGCAACCTCTTTGTCGAGATAATGGCATCCAGCAGATTTAAACCTGGCCGGCCGAGAATAGCGTTATATGCCAGAGGAACTCTCACCACCAGAACTTTGCGAAGATCGTACTCTGGCGGGGTGAAGTTCCAGCCATCACGGGAAGAGTAATTTCTCCCTCAACTTTCACCGCATCTCCGGTGAAGCCAACGAGAGGCGTCATCACTGGCCGAAGAGAATCCAAAAGCAAGTTCATACAAACAAATGCATCATACGTCAGAATATTGGCCGAGCTTCCACTATCAACTAATATTCTTTTTACAGATGTTTAGCAATCGTCATGGATACAACGACGCTTTCATCATTTGGGTTATCTACCCCCTCTAAATCTCTTTCAGAGAAAGGAATTACAATGTTATCTCGCTCAGCCCCCCCCCCCCGATGTCTTTTTGAGGTGCCCCCCGCTCCCCAGGAGATCATCGCCACAGTCTTCTCAGTCGGGGTGTTGTCAACATTGGCTTATTGAGCAGGTGGTGTCGAAGGGCCCGGTGCTGCTGGATTTCCTCTCCGGACAAACTGACCGAGGTGCCCTTGCTGGATGAGCTCCTCTATGGCCTTCTTCAGCTGTCGGCAGTCTTCTATGTCATGGCCATGATCTCGATGGAAACGACAGTACAGGTTTTTGTTGCGAGGAACTCCAGGCTTCAGGGGCGCGGGGCGCTTGAGATAGGGCTCACCCTCGATTTCCATAAGAATGTGGGAAATCGGGGCTAACAGAGGGGTGTAGCGCTCACCTACGGGGCGAAAGTCCGTGGCCGACTGTTCGCCCAACGAGGCGGCTCGGGCTTCTTGGTGTGAGGCCCTCCAGACTCTGATCGAACTTGCTTTTTGCTGGGGCCTTCATCAGTTTCCCGCGAGAGGAGTCGGCCTCATCAGTGCGAATATATTTCTGAGCTCGACTCAGCAACTCTGCGTACGAGCTCGGGGGCTTTTTGTCTAATGAATATGCGAAGTGGGAAGGGCGGAGCCCACGCTTCAAGGCCAAGGTGGCCACCGAGTCGTCAAGATGGTAAACCTCCATCGCTGCCTCCTTGAAGCGGGCAAGAAAGTCCCGAAGAGTCTCCCCACTCTTCTGTCGGATGGCAAAGAGGATGTCTGCCACCCGAGGGATCCGTCGGCTCGTGTTGAAGTGGGCGAGAAAAGCTTTCTCCAGTTGTCTGAATGAACTGATACTGCGAGGATGTAGACGGGAATACCAAGCCCTCGTAGTCTTTCATAGGGTGGCTGGGAAAGCGATGCATAGAAGGGCATCCGATGCCCCCTGGACTGCATGTGCACCTTATAACTTTCCAGGTGGTCTAGGGGATCGGTAGTGCCGTCGTAAGGATCCAGCTGAGGAAGGCGAAATAGGGAAGGGACGGGTTCTTCCATGATCCGCCTTGTCAGTGGAGGGCGACTGTCATACTTTGCCTTCGATTGATCGATCAGTTGTTGGCCGAGCTCCTCTAAGTGTCGATAGCGCTCCTCCAGTCGCCTCTCTGCGTGGAGGTGAATCCTCTCGCCTGTGGACTCTTCTCCTAATGAGGTAGATAGGGCCGGGGGGACGGGCGGTGTCGACGGGCCATACCCTTCCCCGGGGTCTTCCCCCGAGATTGCCGGAGAGAGGGACTGTCAAGGGATCTCCTTCTGGTGGGAACATCTCGACGACGGGGAGCCTTCCGTCGGGATTGTCCTCCATGGGTGGATTGTTGGCTGGGCTGCATCGCAACTTCTTCCAAGGAGTGGGGTGGCGGCAGAGGTTGAGCAGCCGCCGACTGTTGTTGGAGTTCCCGAATCACCGCAGCAAGGGACCGCACCTCCTGAGCGAGGGCGGCGACCCTATCACCTTGGCATGATGGTGAAGGATGAATTGGCGGGAGGGCCTCCGGCTGCTCGGCCCTCACCTGCTGCCCCCCAGCCTGGCTGGTGGAAGCTTCTTGAGCACGAGTTACCACCATCTCTTCCTCGGGTAAGGAGGAAGTGAGAACTTGGTCACTTTCTTCCCTACATGCCTTGCTACTCACGCTCCCCCCTACCTGGCGCGCTAATCTGTTACCGCTAGATCACTTTTAATGAGCGTCAGGTGGGCAGAAATCCTCACGAGCCTTTGAGGGAACGGCGAGACCCCTTCCTCCACTCAGGAACCTGCAAGGAAAGTCCTGGACCGGTGACTCCGGCGGGGACCCTCCGATGCCCAAGTTAGTGATTTGGGGAACAGGGATGGTTATTTTCGAATGATTGGATAGAGCTTGAGCCCTCTACCTTAAGGGCTGGTGGCCTTTTATACATGTTCTAGGATCTCTCTTACCCTTCATTCGTCGTGGTCAAGTCCCTTTCGGACGGTTGTTAATTTCTGATCTTCATCGTGCCACAAAGTACGGGTCATGGGACTGAACGTGGGGCCACACCCATCGTTAGCAGCGCCAGGGGGAAGCACGTTCACCATGCGCGTCGCCGGGCGCGTTCGTGGTGATGTGGTCCGCCATTCTCGAGGGAAGTGAGCCATGTAGCTTGGACGTGGATGATTATCGCCGAAGGCCGACGCCGAGACCGATGATGAGGCCGATAGCGAAGTCGTCGCTGAGATCAACGCCAAGACCGATGCCGATGCCGACGCCGAAGCTGATGCGACACCGAGACAAAGGCTGAGATGGACCGCGGCCGATGCGGGGGTCGAGACGGGCCGAGTCCGTCGCCAAGACTAAGGTGGGCCGTAGCCGATGCGGAGGTCAAGGTGGGCCGTAGCCGATGCGGAGGTCGAGATGGACCGTAGTCGACATGGAGGTCGAGATGGGCCATAGCCGATACAGAGGTTAAGATGGGCCGTAGCCGATGCGGAGGTCGAGATGGGCCGTAGCCGATGCGGAGGTCGAGATGGGCCGTAGCTGATGCCGAAACCGGCACCGAGGCCTAGACGGGCCATGATCGACATGAAGTCGAGGTGGGCCATGGTGAGCCCAATCGCCAAAGAATTGGCTCGCGGGCTCTTTGACCCGATCGGCCATATCAGGTTGCACACTCAGTTGATTAAGCTTAACTCCAGTAATAAGCGATACCAAGGTAAGTATACTTAATCATGATTAAAATACTTTCTAAATAGTTAAGATTTAAATTTATATTTTATAGATGTTTTACTTAATTACACAAAATTCCTACATTAGTTGATTTTATAGAATATTATATTGGAAGTGTTACCATGCTTAGAATTTAATTTTTTTAATATTTATTCATACAAGACATGTGTTAAAATTTTATATGATAGAAATTTATATATTCAAAATTATTTGAAATGTTGTTATACTTAGAAAATTTAAGCATTTCTGATAAGTGATAGGACTTTGTAAAATTTTTATTAATATTATTATTAGAAATTGGATCAAGTAAGCATTAATATAATGATATGTTACTCATGTGCCTATTAAATTTCTTATAAGATATTAATTCATATTGTAATTTACTTTTAAATTCATTTACGTATAAAACTTAAATATTAACTTAAGTGAACTTGTATGACACTTAGGTAATGCATAAGTTATTTAATATGAAACAAGTTATGACAAGTTTGGCCATAAGCTATAAACTCTTAATTAACTATAATTTATGAAATGTTGTTCCTACTTTTCGACGCTTGTATGAAGACTTATAATTCAAGACCCACCTTTGTAGAGAATATATGTAACGACATTTTTTGACCCATCTCCATAGGGTTAAATGCAGCAACTTGTTTTGGCCCCATCATAAGGTTTTTATATAACCATGGTTATCACCGTAGAGTTGTTATCATAGTTTTAAAATTAAAAATATAAGTTTTAAATTTATTATTGTTACAATAAATGGCATGCAAGAATTACTACTAAAATTATTTATAATAATATTATTTAAGTATTTGTATTTATGCATGTATTGGTGCTTGATCCCTTTAAGCATGATTAAGGATTACTTACTATACATTAGCTCATTAAATTTTATGGTTGTTTTTATTTTAGAGATCAAGACATAAGCAAGCAAGAGTTAGCTAAAAGCTGACTAAGAATTGATTTCATTTTATTATAGGATATTTAGTATTTTCCATATAGTTGTTCCCTACGTTAACATTGTAGACATTAACGTTATTTGGATATTAATATTATGCTTAATTTCAATTTATTAATTAAAAAAATATTTATTTTAATTTAATAGCTCTGAGAAGGTGCCTTATATTCTAGAAATTAATTCGAGGGTGTGGTGGATTGTCATGTTCTATATCTACATCCACCTTTGGTTTGGAACGTGATAATTAACTCATTGATGGCTCAGATCTGACACCCATGATGACCGTTGGCTTGTCCATCATAGCCACCACCATCACTATATCCGATAGCCATCACTATGATGTTAGATCCCTGTTGTTAATAAAACTCAAGATTGGGAGAATGAGCACCAAAACAGTGCCAGCATACATGCCATGTGCCAGTACAATATAGTATTAATGTGCTGTCTTGTATTGATCAGTTTGGGTCTGGTACCAATTTTATAAACCTTGACCTACAATACAACAAAAAGAAACAAAACATGGTAACTAAATTTCATTGCACATAAAATAATTTCCAGCTGTTAAAACCTACTCAAACTTGGAATGCAATGAATCAATTTGCTAACATCATGGAGTATTCAATTTGGATAGAATTTTGTCCATCCATTACGTATGAACGTTTGAAATGAGCCAGCCATCCTTATAAGGCTAATGCTCGCAAATTAACTAACACCCTCTCAACTTTGGTTGTTGTTAAGGCTTGCAAATGGGTTGAATTGGCCCATGATCCAACCTGATCCAAACACAATTAGATATGATCTGATCAATAAGTAGATTGGGTAGATTCAAAATCAAAATATAAATATAAAATCGAATTAAATCAGAATTAGATATAATCCGATCTGATCCATCCTATTTGTAGCCCTTATAGTTGTTAAAAAATCGGAAGAAGCTATTCACTAACATTTATTCGGTGACTTGCTCGTTAACCTTAAAATTCAATCACTTCAATTTAATATTCCGTATGACTGAAAACTTTCAATAACTTATTCCACGATCCTTCGAGAATGCATTCTCCAAAGACAACCGTCCAGATCAAGAGGCCAAGTTAATTAAAGGTAGCTTGTGAAGAAAAAAAAAAAGTCTTGGTTTCGTGAGAGATTAGTTTTGTTGTGAGGCGTCATGGAAATGGAAAGAGGCAGCCATTTTCACCGCGGACATCTGAGAAAGCAAGCCCATTCACGTGATGCAAGGCAAATTTCATATTTCAATCATAGCCGTCCGCTCCCTCCAAATCAAACCAAGGCATAGGTGTTATCTTTTCATGATATTATAAAATTTCTAACAAATAACTAGGTTAGTGTTGAAAGTTAAAAGCGAGTCTGATTCAATAGGTCTACATTTCATCTCCCTTAATTCGTGCCTTCATGGCAAAGGAGCTAAAAAATTAGAATGGCATCAGTGACGGTTCCTTGGAAAAAAGCCATGGTTGGGTCATTTGCTCACACCTACGCATCACAATGTCAAATATATAATAAGCGGTTTCTAGAGGATGAGGTCTTCATAATTTTAAGGCACGGAGAAGCTGTTGGCTAGGAGTTGCATCTTTAGTATGTTAACTGACATGTTATATGTAACCAATTGTACACTGTTTAAAATGGCAATGCATGAGAAAATATGGAGATGATCGATATTGAGTCTTGACTACTACTACATGCGAGAAATAATGGATTTGCTATATACTATGCTGTAGGAATTTTCTTTTAGTAGTTTGAAGAATTTGTAAATCATAATAGGGTATATTTGCATGTAGATAACAGAAGATGAACAATGAAAACACTCAAGGCACTAAGTAGGAACAATGGGAAAGTTGAACTTAGAGTTGTAAAGAGTATAGCAAATGCTAAACTTTTTGTTATTTGCAATAATATTTTTTTAATTTAAGAATATGTACGTATATATAAAGAAAGAGAGAGTAGTGCATGCTTGATTTAGTTATACTGAATTGGATCTCTGCTTAGATCCAATCAAATCTAAATTAGGATAATGAAAGTTTCATATCAATGGTTTGAGCCATTAGAAGTGACTTACTCTGTTTAAAATACTTATAAATAAAAAAATTTATGCATTAAGTGACTACAATTTTAGATAATCTAATTAATATGAAATAATATTTTTTTATTAACTTGATATATGTTTTGAGAGTTTTTGAATAACATGATCTTTGATGTATAAGTATTTTAGAGATAGTAGATTTTCATTGAATAGTCTAAATCATTGATTTAGGATCCCTATAATCTAAATTTAGACGGGACTAGATGTGAGCAAAGATCATTCTAATTTACTTTAACTTCTTTGCAAGTAAATTTTATGATACACATGCTCAATTACTAAAAACTTAGGATATTATTAATTCTTTATAACATGCAATTATCAGTTTCCATATAAATTTTTTTTCGTGGTTACCAATTACTATTCTTCCAATATAGCTCCAGCCCAACCACTTGAGTTAACTAAATGCAGCATTACTGTATTTTACTCATAGTAATATATTATATGAATTTAATATATTACTTAATCTAACGGCTAGCACATGAAATACATGTTGTCTAAACTCCCTCTCTATTTTCTTAATCGTTAAGATAGGAAAAAAAAATCAAAGCATAAACTATTCGATGTCGAGGAATAAATTGGCTATAGTTGATCATTCGGTATTCAGGAAAAAATATATGAAAAATCAATCAAGATTTTAGATAATCAGAAACTGGAAATAAAATGATAAACTAAAATAATTGGTCTTTCTAAGATATTTGTAAAGTAATATATTTACAAAAGGAGCAAATAAAAGGTAAGAGTAGTAAATGAAATCCAAAAGCATCACATCCAGCAATATATAGTTTAATTTATAACACAAAAATGTCTTAGATTAGTCATAAACAACGCATGAATAAACTGAAAAATTCGTAGATAATTCTAGAATAATTGAATGGGTTTGGATGGATGCCTCTCTGGAATATTAATCCAGAGAATCATTCAATCTAGAGAAAATTTAAGAATAATCAAAGCTTTTTTTCAATAATTTTGATAGTAATATTGTAATGATAAGCAAAGCTAAGAGCTGCAAAACTGGCCAGCATGACCTTTTTCCAAGCAAGACCCAGCCAGCTAGCATGTTGTGGTCATTTCATAAATTCTAATCAAGGTGCAGGATTAACAGAGAGAGCTATACCATAACATCTAAAAACAAATAATAATATTTTCAGCCAAATCATCTCATATTTTAGTTTTCCTGGTAAAACTCAATCAATTAGAACCAAGGAAAAAAGTGCTAGCCTTACTAAGCCCATACCACGAGGTACGCATATCATTTCAAGTGGCAAGGAGTGCACGACGCCCCACAGGCTATTCCACAGGTGAAACCGACCTCAAAAATGAACCACCGGGCATTTGGACCATGCCAACCCTGTACTACCTCCATACCAAGCTACAATCTGTGCCATCCAAAACATACATATCGCCGTAGCCATTCATTCTTTTAAATTAAATACATTTGTGCCGCCGGGATCCGTCCTCCGACTCAGGCGCGATTGGGCTGCAGCGCGGGCTCCCTCCTAGGCGGACCTGCAAGACAGTCCTCACGCGAGAGGCGTTGGGGGTGGCCCTCTGCGGAAGACCCTCCGACGCCCAAGTCAGTGGAGACCAGCAATCAACAAATATGGGGAGAAGGATCCCCCGGGAAGAGTTCCTCCGAGCTCTCGTGGGAGCTTTCATGGCGGAGTGTAAGAACTGTAAATGAAAAATGGGCGTAGAATAGCCGTACCTGAGAGGCTTGAGGGTGGTAGTATTTATAGGCTGTCACCTGACTTTTGGACGTGCTCTGGATGAGGTCTGAAAGTTGTTGGGATTCGAAACGGATTCGAATCAGGTTGTTACAGGGCCGGTAGGATCCGTATCTGGTTAGTTAGAGGATCGACGGCTGGGAGGCGGGGACAGCTGGCCGATGGATCGAGACTCAATGGCCGCGTGGTCCCTAGGCCACTATTGTAGGTCCTAGGCCACGTTTTGGCATGATTCCTTGTTTGGAATCTTATTCTGTTACAGTAAATTTGAACTCTCCCGCGCCAGATTCCGCAGAGGTGTTGTGGTTCAGTCATCATGGCTGGCGGAGGCTCGGCGGAGGTAGGTGCCGAGGCATAAAGAGCCAACGTGGCAGCCATAAATGCCTTAATGCATGGAAGAAAATAAGGCATTGAATGCCTTAAAGCAGGTGAATATAAGTGGCCTTTATGAGGTCATAAATGCCTTGATGCAAAGACTTAGCGTGGTTGCGGAGGCCGAGGTATGTTGGCCGAGCTATGCTGAAGCTGGCTGATGCTGAGGCTGGCCGAGCTGGCCGAGCTATGTTGCTATGCTGAAGCTGGCTGCTGCTGCCGAGCTATGATGGCCGAGCTATGTTGGCCGAGCTATGCTGAAGCTGGCTGATGCTGAGGCTGGCCGAGCTATGATGGCCGAGCTATGTTGGCCGAGCTATGCTGAAGCTGGCTGATGCTGAGGCCTGCTGGCCGAGCTATGCTGAAGCTGGCTGATGCTGAGGCTGGCCGAGCTATGATGGCCGAGCTATGTTGCGAGCTATGCTGAAGCTGCTGATGCTGAGGCTGGCCGAGCTATGCTATGAGCCGAGCTATGCTTGGCCGAGCTATGCTGAAGCTGGCTGATGCTGATGGCCGAGCTGATGGCCGAGCTATGTTGGCCGAGCTATGCTGATGGCCTGAGCTGATGCTGGCCGAGCTATGCTGAAGCTGGCTGAGCTGAGGCTGGCCGAGCTGATGGCCGAGCTATGATGGCCGAGGCTGGCCGAGGCATGTTGGTTGGCCGAACTGGCCGAACTATATTTGCCGAGGCATGTTGGCCGAAGTATATTTGCCGAGGCATACTGGCCAAGTCATTATGACCGTTTCTGCACCATTAAATGCTCCACTTTATTGATTTGACGGATATTAATGAAGGGGCCCTTGGGAGAACCCACGCACATGACGTGGCCCTTTTTTCCCTCTTGTTCTCTTTCTTCATAATGAGGAGACTCTTGTCACTAGAATGTCGCGCCAGCATGGCATTTTGACTGGGCGCGACCCCATCGCCGATGTGAGCGGTCAATAATGCAATGACGATTTTACCCCTCATCACATGCCCCCCACTCCCTAGTCCGAAGTGTAATTTCGGATATAGGGAGTAGAATTCTGGAGCAATCTTATTTAGGGGACGTGTCATTCGATCCTCTGTAGAGGAAGTTTATCTCTGTGTAGGTTAGAGAAAGGCCTGGGCGGCCCTCTTGCTGAAGTAAAATAAGGTGCTTTAGTTGCACTAGAGTGTCCGAGAAATTATCCGGCTGGGACGAAGCTTTAGTGCTGTATCACTCGGATTGGCCGAGGCTTTTGATAGTAAGAGATGCACT
>UESW01001455.1:154045-242261 GCA_900491605.1 Calamus simplicifolius | reverse complement strand
CCACATTCCTCACAACCTCAGTATTTTTAGATGGAAGGCTAGAACTAGCACCCACAGCTGCTACCACAGCCTGAGTAATCATGCCTACCAACTCTGACATACTAGGCCCCTGAGTCTGTTCTCGAGATGGGTCTACTGGCACAGGGGTAATAGACTGTGAAGAAGACTCTGGCATCTGCTCTGGAGATGCCCCCACTCTAGCCTCCTTAGATACTGCTCGGTGGAATCACTAGAAGCCATTCTATCAATTTGACTTCTTCTAACTGACCTTCTGAATCTACTTTGACCTTTGCTTCTATCCCTGCCTGAAGATTGCTCTGTCTCTCTAGATGCCTTTGTAGTAAGCGTCCTACAAGACATTATTCATTACATCAGTTTCATCATTCAATAGCTATAATCATAAAACATTCAATCATCCTAGACCCATACTCATACTTATTCCCCTAGGACCTAATAACCTAGGGCTCTGATACCAAAACTTGTCAGCTCTCCCTCCTCTTTGGGGCCACCGACAGCACACCTGCACACTTGTGGTAATCGGATAGAGTTTTACTAGTCTTTATGTAGCGCTCCATAAAGAGCTAGAGAACCCCAACTAATTATCATAAGTGGCAGACACACGAAAACACATCCTGTTAAAAACTTTTCACTTTCATCTCAATTATATATACAAATCACCCAATCAACATTTAAGCATCAACCTGCTCAGATAATATTTTTCATGACATTCCTCAGGCAGTTTACAAGATCACATTCACATTCGACATTAAAAATCCTAAGTGCACACATCATACTCATAATCTTCTCCAAAACATAAGTCTCGTATTCATATCCAAAAAGGTCTAAAACATCATTACATCCCACTGTACACATACACATATACAAAATACAATTATCAAACCACCCTCTCTCAATATACAAGGCTAGCATTTAAACACTCTTGCATCCAAGCAAGCTTCATCAGCTAAGGGTCCTGTCCTGCTTATCTTGTGATCCTGGCAGAAATACTCACTGATCTGAAAGAATATTTAAATCATAGAGGGATGAGACCTAAGTCCCAGTGACTGGATAACCATCTAACTATGGAGAAATAGAGAACCATTACCTCTTAATTTCAATCGTATACTGAAACTATTTAACTTGTACAACTCAAAGTACATTTTTAACATGATATCAGATAAAATAAAATGTAGCTTATTCTTCAAATAACATATCAGTACTAGAATACTCTATAATAACTCTTCACTGAAAGATAACTCATTTAAAATAAAACTTTATGCATTACAATATGAAGATATGCATTCTTTATCTACAACCCAGACTCCCATCAGGATATGCTTGCCCACTGGCATCTCAAGTAAGATCTCCCTCTCGGGATAACTATTTGGCCCATTGGCCCTTTTTATATCACAACATATGCTTTTAGATCTCATGATGCTGGGCTGTGTGTGTAATGCCTCTGAGGTACCACCCTACAGTCGCCCTTCTGTAGGTGTACTCTCATCGGGTGCGTGACTAGCAACAGAATCCCCGCACAAATAGCACCCCTTACCCGTGCGGTTCACCTGGCAAAGTGCTTTGTTCCTTAACCCTGGAACCTCGGGTTTTCTCTCTGCCCCCACGGGCTATATATAGTAACCAGCTCCACTGAGCTATGATTCATGCCCCCACGGGCTGCTCACAACCAGCCCCACTGGCCTGGTTAGGCATGCACTCACCCCTGATTCTGGGGTTCATCGTACGATCTGTTCGCAAGGAGGTGCCAGCTCGATAGTAGTGTGCAATGCTCATGCTACAGTACAGTCTAAAGGGTGATCAGCCCCCTAGCTGCCTGATGCTCAGTATGACTCATACATCATTTGTAAAGCTTTATCATGCAAATATGCCATGTATACATTAAAAATTCCCTCATTGAAACTCATGCTTATGTGTTTATGCTCAAAACTCATTTATCAGATTATCATATACTAGGTTCTCATTTCTCATATTTAAAACATACATAATACTCAACTAAACATAGCATACCATAACTAGGTATAAATCTCATTATACTAGCTCAAATTAACCTCTCATTGCTAGATGAGAAATCCACTCACCTTAGTAGGTTACTCCTCGACTGGTACAACTGGTACTCAACTCTGGTATTTCGGCTCCCTAGAATAACCCTCTTGACCTACGTCAACATACAAATACAATAGCTATTAGGATTACCTCCACACGAGGTTTTCCCATGAACCAAGCATGCATACATGATCTATCCTCTAATATCTCATTATTTTCTTCCACCCAATCTCTACTCAAGATTACTTCTACTATTACCTCAAAATATACTAATCTAAGAAAATCTAAAGTCATACAAGACCTAGGGAAGCTATAGCTTACCTGGAGTCGAGCACAAACCCCCAAGCTTCCCTTTCCCTTTCTCTTTCTTCCTCCTTTTTCTTCTTCTTCTTCCTTTTCCTCTCTTTTCTTCTCTTCTTTCTTTCTTTCTTTCTTTCTTTCTTTTCTCTGGCTGAACCCACGTTCCCCTTTTTCTCTAATGACTTGGGGACCAAGTCATAGGAAACTTAAGGGTTAAGGCATGCCAAATCTCCCTTTTACCCTTACACACTCTTAACACACTCTTTTGGAAAACACGTGGCTCACTTATAACCATGCTATTTTACCCTTATATTTTCTTTCCTAAGTTGCCCTTAACACAATTTGCAATTGACATCGGAGCCTTTTCCCCTTTTGCCCCTGATATAGCATTTTTTTAATAGATTTATAGCCCAGATCATCCTTTTTCGCTTAAATCTATACTTTTATGTAACATTTCTAAGAAAAGACTTTACCATCTTGAAGAACTCGATTTTAGAAATCCAACGGTTCAAACGGCATCCAAATCGGACTTGAAACGGATTAAATATGAATTTCTCAAGATTTAACTCAGAAAAACCTGCCGTCGCGGAGTCGGCTCGAACAGATTGCGAGTCGGCTCGAGCAGAAGTAGGGGTCGACTCCAGAAAAGTACGAGTCGACTCCTGAAAGGTAGGAGTCGACTCCAGCACTGTAGGGGTTGACTCCTAAGCGTGCCGAAAGTTTAAAAACGTGCCGGAGTCGACTCTAATCAGAGGGGAGTCGACTCCAACCACTAAAAACGTCATTTTTTGGATAAAACTCAAACTAAACTTGATTTTTCTTGTGATTTAAACCCATTAAACTTAAGTCTCTCAATTTCTCAAATCAGACTCATTAACATTTAGAAATATACTTATTACTCCAAAAATTTCTTCTCTTTACATTTATCAAAAGGCCAACACACCCATATATCAAGAAAACTTTCTGACTTTCATTTTAACTGAAAATGCCATAGATTACAAGGTTTTCAGGATGTTACAGAGGGAGTGAGAACTTGGTCACTTTCTTCCCTACATGCCTTGCTACTCATGCTCCCCCCTACCTGGCGCGCTAATCTGTTACCGCTAGATCACTTTTAATGAGCGTCATGTGGGCAGAAATCCTCATGAGCCTTTGAGGGAACGGCGAGACCCCTTCCTCCACTCAGGAACCTGCAAGGAAAGTCCTGGACCGGTGACTCCGGCGGGGACCCTCCGACGCCCAAGTTAGTGATTTGGGGAACAGGGATGGTTATTTTCGAATGATTGGATAGAGCTTGAGCCCTCTACCTTAAGGGCTGGTGGCCTTTTATACATGTTCTAGGATCCCTCTTACCCTTCATTCGTCGTGGTCAAGTCCCTTTCGGACGGTTGTTAATTTCTGGTCTTCATCGTGCCACAAAGTACGGGTCATGGGACTGAACGTGGGGCCACACCCATCGTTAGCAGCGCCAGGGGGAAGCACGTTCACCACGCGCGTCGCCGGGTGCGTTCGTGGTGACGTGGTCCGCCATTCTCGAGGGAAGTGAGCCATGTAGCTTAGACGTGGATGATTATCACCGAAGGCCGACGCCGAGACCGATGATGAGGCCGATAGCGAAGTCGTCGCTGAGATCAACGCCAAGACCAATGCCGATGCCGACACCGAAGCTGATGCCGACACCGAGACAAAGGCTGAGATGGACCGCGGCCGATGCGGGGGTCGAGACGGGCCGAGTCCGTCGCCAAGACTAAGGTGGGCCGTAGCCGATGCGGAGGTCGAGGTGGGCCGTAGCCGATGCGGAGGTCGAGATGGACCGTAGCCGACATGGAGGTCGAGATGGGCCATAGCCGATACAGAGGTTAAGATGGGCCGTAGCCGATGCGGAGGTCGAGATGGGCCGTAGCCGATGCGGAGGTCGAGATGGGCCGTAGCTGATGCCGAAATCGGCACCGAGGCCTAGACGGGCCATGATCGACATGGAAGTCGAGGTGGGCCATGGTGAGCCCAATCGCCAAAGAATTGGCTCGCGGGCTCTTTGACCCGATCGGCCATATCAGGTTGCACACTCAGTTGATTAAGCTTAACTCCAGTAATAAGCGATACCAAGGTAAGTATACTTAATCATGATTAAAATACTTTCTAAATAGTTAAGATTTAAATTTATATTTTATAGATGTTTTACTTAATTACACAAAATTCCTACATTAGTTGATTTTATAGAATATTATATTGGAAGTGTTACCATGCTTAGAATTTAATTTTTTTAATATTTATTCATACAAGACATGTGTTAAAATTTTATATGATAGAAATTTATATATTCAAAATTATTTGAAATGTTGTTATACTTAGAAAATTTAAGCATTTCTGATAAGTGATAGGACTTTGTAAAATTTTTATTAATATTATTATTAGAAATTGGATCAAGTAAGCATTAATATAATGATATGTTACTCATGTGCCTATTAAATTTCTTATAAGATATTAATTCATATTGTAATTTACTTTTAAATTCATTTACGTATAAAACTTAAATATTAACTTAAGTGAACTTGTATGACACTTAGGTAATGCATAAGTTATTTAATATGAAACAAGTTATGACAAGTTTGGCCATAAGCTATAAACTCTTAATTAACTATAATTTATGAAATGTTGTTCCTACTTTTCGACGCTTGTATGAAGACTTATAATTCAAGACCCACCTTTGTAGAGAATATATGTAACGACATTTTTTGACCCATCTCCATAGGGTTAAATGCAGCAACTTGTTTTGGCCCCATCATAAGGTTTATATATAACCATGGTTATCACTGTAGAGTTGTTATCATAGTTTTAAAATTAAAAATATAAGTTTTAAATTTATTATTGTTACAATAAATGGCATGCAAGAATTACTACTAAAATTATTTATAATAATATTATTTAAGTATTTGTATTTATGCATGTATTGGTGCTTGATCCCTTTAAGCATGATTAAGGATTACTTACTATACATTAGCTCATTAAATTTTATGGTTGTTTTTATTTTAGAGATCAAGACATAAGCAAGCAAGAGTTAGCTAAAAGCTGACTAAGAATTGATTTCATTTTATTATAGGATATTTAGTATTTTCCATATAGTTGTTCCCTACGTTAACATTGTAGACATTAACGTTATTTGGATATTAATATTATGCTTAATTTCAATTTATTAATTAAAAAAATTATTTATTTTAATTTAATAGCTCTGAGAAGGTGCCTTATATTCTAGAAATTAATTCGAGGGTGTGGTGGATTGTCATGTTCTATATCTACATCCACCTTTGGTTTGGAACGTGATAATTAACTCATTGATGGCTCAGATCTGACACCCATGATGACCGTTGGCTTGTCCATCATAGCCACCACCATCACTATATCCGATAGCCATCACTATGATGTTAGATCCCTGTTGTTAATAAAACTCAAGATTGGGAGAATGAGCACCAAAACAGTGCCAGCATACATGCCATGTGCCAGTACAATATAGTATTAATGTGCTGTCTTGTATTGATCAGTTTGGGTCTGGTACCAATTTTATAAACCTTGACCTACAATACAACAAAAAGAAACAAAACATGGTAACTAAATTTCATTGCACATAAAATAATTTCCAGCTGTTAAAACCTACTCAAACTTGGAATGCAATGAATCAATTTGCTAACATCATGGAGTATTCAATTTGGATAGAATTTTGTCCATCCATTACGTATGAACGTTTGAAATGAGCCAGCCATCCTTATAAGGCTAATGCTCGCAAATTAACTAACACCCTCTCAACTTTGGTTGTTGTTAAGGCTTGCAAATGGGTTGAATTGGCCCATGATCCAACCTGATCCAAACACAATTAGATATGATCTGATCAATAAGTAGATTGGGTAGATTCAAAATCAAAATATAAATATAAAATCGAATTAAATCAGAATTAGATATAATCCGATCTGATCCATCCTATTTGTAGCCCTTATAGTTGTTAAAAAATCGGAAGAAGCTATTCACTAACATTTATTCGGTGACTTGCTCGTTAACCTTAAAATTCAATCACTTCAATTTAATATTCCGTATGACTGAAAACTTTCAATAACTTATTCCACGATCCTTCGAGAATGCATTCTCCAAAGACAACCGTCCAGATCAAGAGGCCAAGTTAATTAAAGGTAGCTTGTGAAGAAAAAAAAAAAGTCTTGGTTTCGTGAGAGATTAGTTTTGTTGTGAGGCGTCATGGAAATGGAAAGAGGCAGCCATTTTCACCGCGGACATCTGAGAAAGCAAGCCCATTCACGTGATGCAAGGCAAATTTCATATTTCAATCATAGCCGTCCGCTCCCTCCAAATCAAACCAAGGCATAGGTGTTATCTTTTCATGATATTATAAAATTTCTAACAAATAACTAGGTTAGTGTTGAAAGTTAAAAGCGAGTCTGATTCAATAGGTCTACATTTCATCTCCCTTAATTCGTGCCTTCATGGCAAAGGAGCTAAAAAATTAGAATGGCATCAGTGACGGTTCCTTGGAAAAAAGCCATGGTTGGGTCATTTGCTCACACCTACGCATCACAATGTCAAATATATAATAAGCGGTTTCTAGAGGATGAGGTCTTCATAATTTTAAGGCACGGAGAAGCTGTTGGCTAGGAGTTGCATCTTTAGTATGTTAACTGACATGTTATATGTAACCAATTGTACACTGTTTAAAATGGCAATGCATGAGAAAATATGGAGATGATCGATATTGAGTCTTGACTACTACTACATGCGAGAAATAATGGATTTGCTATATACTATGCTGTAGGAATTTTCTTTTAGTAGTTTGAAGAATTTGTAAATCATAATAGGGTATATTTGCATGTAGATAACAGAAGATGAACAATGAAAACACTCAAGGCACTAAGTAGGAACAATGGGAAAGTTGAACTTAGAGTTGTAAAGAGTATAGCAAATGCTAAACTTTTTGTTATTTGCAATAATATTTTTTTAATTTAAGAATATGTACGTATATATAAAGAAAGAGAGAGTAGTGCATGCTTGATTTAGTTATACTGAATTGGATCTCTGCTTAGATCCAATCAAATCTAAATTAGGATAATGAAAGTTTCATATCAATGGTTTGAGCCATTAGAAGTGACTTACTCTGTTTAAAATACTTATAAATAAAAAAATTTATGCATTAAGTGACTACAATTTTAGATAATCTAATTAATATGAAATAATATTTTTTTATTAACTTGATATATGTTTTGAGAGTTTTTGAATAACATGATCTTTGATGTATAAGTATTTTAGAGATAGTAGATTTTCATTGAATAGTCTAAATCATTGATTTAGGATCCCTATAATCTAAATTTAGACGGGACTAGATGTGAGCAAAGATCATTCTAATTTACTTTAACTTCTTTGCAAGTAAATTTTATGATACACATGCTCAATTACTAAAAACTTAGGATATTATTAATTCTTTATAACATGCAATTATCAGTTTCCATATAAATTTTTTTTCGTGGTTACCAATTACTATTCTTCCAATATAGCTCCAGCCCAACCACTTGAGTTAACTAAATGCAGCATTACTGTATTTTACTCATAGTAATATATTATATGAATTTAATATATTACTTAATCTAACGGCTAGCACATGAAATACATGTTGTCTAAACTCCCTCTCTATTTTCTTAATCGTTAAGATAGGAAAAAAAAATCAAAGCATAAACTATTCGATGTCGAGGAATAAATTGGCTATAGTTGATCATTCGGTATTCAGGAAAAAATATATGAAAAATCAATCAAGATTTTAGATAATCAGAAACTGGAAATAAAATGATAAACTAAAAATAATTGGTCTTTCTAAGATATTTGTAAAGTAATATATTTACAAAAGGAGCAAATAAAAGGTAAGAGTAGTAAATGAAATCCAAAAGCATCACATCCAGCAATATATAGTTTAATTTATAACACAAAAATGTCTTAGATTAGTCATAAACAACGCATGAATAAACTGAAAAATTCGTAGATAATTCTAGAATAATTGAATGGGTTTGGATGGATGCCTCTCTGGAATATTAATCCAGAGAATCATTCAATCTAGAGAAAATTTAAGAATAATCAAAGCTTTTTTTCAATAATTTTGATAGTAATATTGTAATGATAAGCAAAGCTAAGAGCTGCAAAACTGGCCAGCATGACCTTTTTCCAAGCAAGACCCAGCCAGCTAGCATGTTGTGGTCATTTCATAAATTCTAATCAAGGTGCAGGATTAACAGAGAGAGCTATACCATAACATCTAAAAACAAATAATAATATTTTCAGCCAAATCATCTCATATTTTAGTTTTCCTGGTAAAACTCAATCAATTAGAACCAAGGAAAAAAGTGCTAGCCTTACTAAGCCCATACCACGAGGTACGCATATCATTTCAAGTGGCAAGGAGTGCACGACGCCCCACAGGCTATTCCACAGGTGAAACCGACCTCAAAAATGAACCACCGGGCATTTGGACCATGCCAACCCTGTACTACCTCCATACCAAGCTACAATCTGTGCCATCCAAAACATACATATCGCCGTAGCCATTCATTCTTTTAAATTAAATACATTTCAATCCAATGAAATCAACTCAAACGTATAATGCAGTAAGTCATACAATATCAATTTGAAAGCAGATATAATGATAGAAGAATCAACTACATGGAATTATTGTTGGGATATGTGCTCATCAACAAATAACATTTATTATTTTACTGAATAATTTTAAAAAATTTTAATATTTTACTTGCATGCATGTTTTGATGCTTTATAAATATCAAAAATCCCTGAATTATGTAAATGTGACTTTAAATATTGTATATAAGTGTTATATACATAGGATAATATTTAAAGTAAAATAATCTAAATTTATCCGTAATTATAAATCAAAGTTGGGATCTTTAATTTAAAATTACTAGCGCGGTTCATTATATTCTAAATGAAATGATCTTATCCGGATTATTGATAATGAGATTATCGAAATGAAAGCACTTTATATAATTTGATTAAATAGGACTGGAACGCGATTAATTATGAATCTCTAATAAATTTTATTGTTAAAATAGAGCATTTAAAATTAATCAATAATGGTCATATATGAATCGATCTTAATTCTGAGTAATTAATAGACTCTTATTTATTATATTATATTTTTTGATAGAAATAAGTGTCAAATTCTTGGTATATTGAAAATATAATAATATAAGTAGTCAAGAATATTAATATATAAGATGAAATCCATTCCTTTCTAAAAATGTCAGATGGACGGTTCCTATACGTATAATAAGAGCGCTCAATTTATAATTGGATCATAAATATATTCATTATAGAATCAATGGTACTTATGGATAAAAATAATTGAAAAGGTTAACGAAAAATGCCTAGCTTTAATCATGAACCGTTTATGGAGGATTGATTTATATATAGTGACTATATCAATGGACAACTTAAATCCTTTTGAATATAACTAATTTTATAATTTTAAGAGTGCAGTTCCAAATTTTTAGTGAAGTAATTTAGAATTAATAATTTTGATATTTTAATTAAGGTGTTAATTGAATGTCAAAGATTATTGGAGCTTAAAATTATAAAATCCATAGTTCCTCTGGATGGCTCCATTAAATTATGTGAATTTTATGATATGGGTTGAGTTATTAATTTAGAATTAAGAATTCTAAATTAATTTTTACATAAAAATTAATTGGATTAATTTATATTTTAAATAATATGATTATTTAAAAATAAATTTAAAATTGCTTTAAATTTAAGAATATACACATCGTAAGCATGTTCCATAAGAAGAGTCTATGTGAAAGTTATTTTGTTGTTGGAGAAATATATGAGATCGTGGGAGAGCTTTTCTCTCTCCCGTTTCATACCATGATAAATATATCAAAACAAACCAACAATTGGTTAGATAGATATACGTTTAAGTAATTCCAAGAGTTGGAAGTTATCTTTAATTTTAATTAATTGATTAATTAATTAAAAGGTTGGTAGTTATTATTTTAATATAAGATTCATGAGAAAAATAACACATGATGATTATCATCAACCACAAAGAGCTTTTCTCCTTCAACTTCACTTTATCTCATGAGTTGAGAATAAAAAGTGAATAAAAACTCAGTTACGTGATCTCAAACCAAATCAAAAAGTAACGCCCACTCATTCGTGTTCATTATAATTTGGAGAACGTTTGGAAAAATCCAAGGTGATTAAAAGGATTTGATGATTCCAAAGTGGTATTGGTACCGTTCAAGACATTCGACGAAAGGTCAATTTCTTAATCTCCTTATTGTTCTTATTATTAAATTAATATGGGTATAGATCGCTAAATAAATTTTTTAAAATATATGATTTGATCCTTATCTCACTTCCGCAAACATCTCAAAATCATTTTGAGATTACCAACAATTGTTTCCACCAACGATCTATTTAGAATCAAATTGCATTGATCAAGAGTCAAAACTAATGTCAACCAAGTTGGACTGGATTGGGTCGAAATCAAGGTCATATTTGTTGATCGATTAAGATCATAAAAATGTAGGCTGGTTAGAAAAGTTAACTTTCATAGCCTGACAGAAAGATCGATCCATTAAATGTTAACTATCAATTCATAAAAAGCACTATGCAACTCATCAAAAGTAAAATCATCAAGAAAACTCGGACTTACCTCATCATTGTCCGCCATGAAACATAGATTGGCCATTTCACTCTTCTCTTCCTCTTCTGAACTTGAGCTTTCCAATCACTCCATGTGGCCATCATTGCCTTCTTTTTGAATCTCCAGGTGCCTTTCTTTAGTTGTGGGCATTCAGATTTAAAGTGTCCCGGCTTCTTGCATTCAAAACAGATAACTTCTTTTTCTTTGCCCTTGTCCTCATCTTTTCTAGCAAAGGGCTTTTTCTTTTCAAACTTCTTTTTCTTCATGAATCTTTTAAACTTCCTTGTGATGAGTGTCATGTCCTCATCATCACTTTCATCTTCAGATTCATGAGGCTCTTCCATATATTCAAAAATCTTAAGAGCCATAGTCCTCTTCTTCTTTGACTCATCATCATCAATATTGCTTAACTTAAAGCTCATGAGTCATTAATGATCTCAATAATTCTTCCAGGGGTAGGGTACTTAGATCCTTTGCCTCTTGTATTGCAGTCACTTTAGCTTCCCAAGTCCTAGGCAAGGAATGCAAAACCTTTCTCACAAGATCAAAATTATCATAAGATTTACCAAGACTTTTTAAACCATTAACTATATCAGTAAAAATTGTAAACATATCAGAAACAAATTCACATGCATCCATTTTAAACAATTCATACTTATGAACTAGCTTGTTAATCTTGGATTCCTTGACTTGATTTGTTCCCTCATGGGTAACCTCAAGTCTATCCCAGATTTCCTTAGCAGAAATGCAAATAGATATACGATTGAATTCATTTGCATCTAATGAGCAGTACAAAACATTCATAGCCTTGGCATTAAGTTATGCCAATTTTTTATCATGTTCATTCTATTCCGTTTTCGGTTTAGGAATCTCTATGCCATTAATTCTAGTAGTGGGTGTGTGTGGTCCACTGACTATAATGCTCCATAGATCATAGTCAAGTGCTTGAATGAAAATGTTCATTCTAGCCTTCCAATAACCATAGTTTAAACCATTAACAAGGGTGGTCTATTTGTAGATTGGCCTTCGAAAAAAGATGAACCAGCTTGAGTTGCCATGTGGATCTTTGACTCTTGATTGTTAGATCAAATCAAATGAGCATTAGCTCTGATACCAATTGTTGGTCCAGATAGCAACCCAAGAGGGGGGATGAATTGGGTTTTTCAAAAATTAAACTCCTTTTAAAAACGATCCCCCAGTGGAAGTAAAAACTTAGATGTATATGAATTAAAACAGAGTATGCAAAGATAGAGAGTAAAAGACAAGGAAACAATCACTGCAAACACAAGAAGTTTTATAGTGGTTCGGTGTACCTACACCTACATCCACTCCCAAGTACCTCTTGGGTCCACACTATAATCAAACTGATTACAGCAGAGTTGTTTTACAAGCTCACAACTCAAACTTGTTATTTTCCTGGGTGCACAACGAACCCAGCTGGTTTTCAAGGCTCACCAGCACACAACCTTACAACACAAGCAACATCTTGCACAAGGCTAACAGCCTCAACGGAATCAATCCTCTGATTGACCTAGCAAACAATAATGTTTTTACAAATTTAAAAGCTCCTCCAATTAGCAAATATACAATAATAGAACAACAATAAGGAGATAGGAATCAAAGCCTGATTTGCAGATCTTGGTGGCTTGCTTCTTCTCTTCTCTTGAGTGAATCTTCCTTTAGAATGCTCTTGAAGCTCTGAATATTAGAAAGCTTTGGCTTGCTTCTTCTTTTGGGATTTCTTCAAAATAGAACAAGGGATGCTAGAAATCTCTCTTTTCTTTTGGGAGATCAGTATAATCTTTCCTTTCGAATCTTTCTTCTTTTCTCTTTTGATTTTCTGATAGATTTCACTCTTGTTTTTCTGATTTTTCTCTCTTGTTTTCTTGCTTATCCTCTTCTTTTTCGGATACAATAAAACCTCTTCTTATATATTCTTCTTAATCCATAAATAGCCAAAAACTATCCGTTAAAAACAAGTGTAAGAAGGATTAGAACCAAAAAGGGTAATAGCTGTTGGGATTAAAAAGATAAAGATAAAGTTTAGAGACGTTCTGACAGTTCTGGAGTCGTTTCTGATAAACTAGAGTCGACTCTAACTTTTCTGGAGTCGGCTCTAAATCGAAAATCCCCAATCCGCTCGATCTGGAGTCGTCTCTGACTTTTCTGGGGTCGACACAAAAATCTTCTGGAGTCGACTCTAACATTCCAGGAGTCGACTCTAAGTCGTGACCAGAAAAACCATCGTTCTGTTCTTTCTGTTAGAGTCGGCTCTAACAGTACAGGTGTCGACTCTAAGTCTGTGCCGATTTCTGGAGTCGACTCTGTGATTCCATGTGTCGACTCTAATGTCTGCAATCTTATCTTGACATTAGATTCGAACTAGAACATGATTTGCCTTGTGATTTTGATTAATAAATCAAATCATAAACTGAAAAAACTTAACCAAAATCATTAGTAACTTCAAATGTTATACTCAAATAGTTTTGTTAATCATCAAAATCACTAATTGGGTCAACAGAGTACTTTGGACATAATCCTCCTTTCATGAGCGAACCTACCCAAGAGTGTCCACCACCAATTTTACTTGAGCGAGGAGAGAGGATCGAGCGTATCCTAGACGATCAAGCCATTACGACCTGGAACCGCGGTTATCAATGCTACCTGGTCCGATGGCAGGGTCACCCCGAATCAGACAATTTATGGATTACTCGAGAGGACTTGCAACACCTCGACCCAGACCTACTAGAGATACCAGAGCCAGAATGACCCATACTCAATGGGGTCGAGTTCTTCCTATCCCAAGAGAATTGGTGCGGGCACCAGGATCAAGCAGAGGATTCTTAACCCTTCGTGGATATCTGATTAGTTATGATTCAAGTCTTGAGTTGGGAAATAAAGTTTAGTTTACTTTGAGTCTCGTCTAGTTCATTTTATTCTAAATTGAGTCCTATCCAGTTCAGTTTATTTTAATGTGAGTCCTGTAGTAAGTTCATCAGCTTACAAGAGGAGACATCAGTATTGGAGCAGAAGACAAGCCATCACAGTCAGACAGAGCAGCTGCTAAATTCAAGTTGGTGCCACACCTACTTCAAGCAGCCCATATGTCACCTAGCAGAGCAAGCAACCTTCCCGATCTGGATGATCATTTTTCTCATCTGGATGCCACAGATTTTATGCCGAATCCAGCTCCTGCTGATTGCATCTAGAAGATCACCTTCCTCATCTGGACGTTGCAGATTTCATGCCAAATTAAGTTGCAGCTAATTGCATCTCAATCATATCTAAAAGATCACCTGCCTCATCTAGACGCCACAAATTTCATGCCAAATCCAGCTGCCGCTGATTGCATCTAGAAGATCACCTTCTTCATCTGTACGCTACAGATTTCATGCCAAATTTGATTAGGGCACCTTTTTTTCTTTTCTCTCTTTCCATATCTGTATTTTCTTGGGCCCCAAGTCTCTTGCTCTATAAAAGAGACACTCTTGTATGAATGATGTATCTTTTATTATTAATCAATCAATCCAAGTTTTGAGTTATTATGATTTTTGTTAATTGGTTCTATGGTGCTCTTGTTTCCCTCCTCCTGCGAGTGCCAATATCCCAAGTCTCCAGGAGAAACCCTGGCTGCCACCTTTGTCTTCCAATAGTGGACGCCCAAGAGCCCTTGGCCGGCCTTCCCTTTTCTCTACTCCTTCCTTGTCTCTTTGCCTCTATTCTAAATTTTCTCTATTATTCTTTAACCCTTCTATGGTGATCTTGCAGATCCCTAAGTAGCCATGAATCCAGGATTCAAGGTGATTGCCATTCAGGTCAGCGGATACTTGGCCTCAGATCCGTGGGCTCAAGGCTTGGTCATCTAGGGCGCATCCGCCAGACAGAGCAACCCCTTCAGCACTTTGATTTTCCCCCTCTTGCCAGGTACACCCTTCTAATCTAGTAGTAACTTTATTGTAGGAGAACAAGCCTTACCGGAGCTTCTTAGCCTTCGCGGTCCTTCTTCCTTATATTTTAGGAACTGTTTCGCGTGCGGATTTACTGTGAGTTTTCCTGAATCCCTCTTAGGCTATTATTTTGAGAGAATAATCAACTGCAATTATTAATCATTAAAAAAAAAAAAAAAATTACTTGCATGCGAATCGGTCATGTATCAGAATTTCAACCCGAAACTCAATCCGAACCCGATTTTTAAAAATAGGGTTAGGTTGAGGTTTTAAAAATAGGGTTAGGGTTAGGGTTGACATTTTACAAATAGGGTTAGGGTTAGGGTTGAGGAAAACCCGAGTTTCATGAGCCCGAGTTGCACCCCTAGTTATGTGATCTCAACCCAAATCAAAAAGGAATGCCACTCGTTCATGTTTATCATAATTTGGAGAACGTTTGGAAAGATCCATGGTGATCAAAAGGATTTGATGATTCCAAGGTGATGTTGGTAGAGTTCAAGATATTCGACGAAAGGTTAATTTCTTAATCTCTTTATTGTTCTTATTATTAAATTAATATAGGTATAGATCGCTAAATAAATTTTATAAGATATGTGATTTGATCCTTATCTCACTTCCGCAAACATCTTAAAATCGTTTTGAGATTACCAACAATTGTTTCCACCGACGATCTATTTAGAACCAAATTGCATTGATCAAGAGTCAAAACTAATGTCAACCAAGTTGGACTAAATTGGGCCGAAATCAAGGTCATATTTGTTGATCGATTAAGATCGTAAAAATGTAGGCTGGTTAGAAAAGTTAACTTTGATAGCCTGACAGAAAGATCGATCCATTAAATGTTAACATAGCCCATGAATTTTCCATTGTTCTGGCAGCATGAAAAAGAGTTTAGGTAATCCATGTGCATATCATTAGAATCTGAAACCTAAAAAATTAAACAGCTAAATTTTGTATTCAAAACGAAAGAACCAGCTAAATTTTGTTTGATCTCAAATTACTTGTAATATCCTGGTTTAACTCAAGTCTAAACCAGGTGAATAAGGCTTCGATCTGATTCACTTTTGAATCGGATATTAAAAAAAAAGCATTGAATCGGTTCCATTTTAAACCAGACTTCCATTTGAAACGGTCTCGCCTCCTCTCCGCTGTGCACGTGGCCACGACCACGTCCGGAAAATGAGCTCGGAGAGGTGGGGTGTTTCCTGAAAATAGAAGCCGAACCTCTCTTGGAAACCCATTTCATTTTCTTTCTCCTTCCTGCTTCTAGCTCTCCCTCTGTTTTCCCCATTGCCCGGCAGCAGTGGAATCACTGCTAAGTAAGACTGCGACTAATCCCCTGTTTCGTCTAGCAAACCTCTGATCTCTCTCATCTCCTTAAATTCAATGGTTAGGGTTGTTAATTAGAACAATTGGATGCTGTGGAAATCCAGTCGTAGCCACTGCAATCCTTCCTATTCCCTGGCATTCAATCTTCGTTACGGATAGGTTTTTTTTTTTTCTGATTATAATTTCTTTTTAATTAACCGGTGCTTGGGATCTAAGATGAACTCTCATTTGTAGGATGGGTTTTTTTTTTTTTCCCCTTCTTGATCTACTTCTAGCAGTAGACTAACCAATCATCTTCTTCTTCTCTTTGGAGACAGGACTAGGGATATTGGATCAAGAGTTCTCAGTCGGGGTGTTATCTTCCACCGTAAACATCAGATAAGGTATGTTCTTCTGTTTCATCTTCTTACTTGATTTAGAGCCAGAAGCTAAGTTTCTTCTACCTAACACCCTATTGCTCCTCTCTATTCTATTCTTTGGTTTGAAATATAAGCCAATTAATTCACTGTACCTAGCTTTGGCCATTGCCGATCTTGTTTCTTGCCATGGAGTTTGAGCTCCATGAGTGGCTTCGTGAGGAAGAAGAAGATCTTTGAGTCAATTTAAATCAAATGGGCTCATGATCCAAAGAGGACTGGTTAAACCAAAATTATAACCCAATCCATTCGGCTTACTCAATTGATTGAAGTGACCTTTGAGGTTCTAGTTGGGTGAACTCATTTTGACCTGATGTAGGTTAACCAGATCTAGAATTATTTTAGAAGTTGATTCAACCAAATAATGCTTTAATATTGAATCTTTTTTATCTGATTCTTGGATCTAATCAATTGAATCCAGCTAATCTCAAACCCAATTTCTTTCTGGGCTAACCTGTAGCCATTGAGCTCAATCAATTAGATTTATTTTATTTCATCAATCGGACTGAATCATGTTTGTTGGGTTCCATCAATTAAACCCAATTTATATCCTTAGGTCTGAACCTGAGCCAGTTAGATTTAATCAGCTGAGTCCAATCAGATTCGACCGAACTCAATTTGATGATCTCTGGTGGATTTTATTGTGAACCCAGAACCCGATTCAGGTTCAAATTAGAGAACCAAACTTTTGGTTTAGGCTTAAAATTGTGGTTTGTAACCGGATTGAGCCTGGTTCAGTAAACCAGTATCCAAATTGAACCTGAATTCAAATTGAGCCAAATCCCTAAACCAGACGTTCAATTGGAGCCAATTAGTGAACTAGAAATTTAATTTAACCCAAATCAGTGAACTAGGAAGTTAAATTAGAGCTAATGGAGTTGGGTTCAAGCCAAATAAAGCTTGGCTTAATTTAATTAGACTAGTCTAATTAAACTTCAATTAAGTCACCTAATGACCTAATTAAGCCTCAACTAACCTAATTAAGCGAGTGTAGGTCTAATTAGAATCAATTGAGTGGATTAGATGATTAGATTAGAAGGGTATAGACATAATGAAACCCTAATTAAATCTATTCAAGTTTAGGTATGAGGGTTATATTGGTAATTTTAAATTTAAAGGCTAGAAGGGCATAAAGATAATTCTTTTTAATTATGAATTTTAGTAGATTAATTAATTATTTGTGATTATAATGATAGGTGATCATTCAGTGGTTGATTAATAGAAGTTGGTGGATTATTGTAGAGAACATTGTATTAATAATTTAAGGTATGGATTTTACGCCTATTCATATGTGATATGCTTTAATTAATAATTTAAGGTACCGAAGGTCCTTCTCGTACTTAGTTCTAAAGTGTGTTGGCCCTACAGACACCGACTACGTCCTTCACGAGATCCACAAAGGTATATGTGGGAGCCATCTAGGGGGCAAAGCGTTGGCATACAAGGCTCTGCACCAGAGATACTACTAGCTCACTATGAAGAAAGATGTCGTCAAGCTAGTTCGAAGGTGCGATAGCTGTCAGCGACATGCCAACATCCAGCGACAGCCGACCTCTCAGCTGAGCCCTCTAGCGGCTCAATGGCCCTTTGCTCAGTGAGGGATGGACATTCTGCGACCATTCCCCCCGACATCCGGTCAGAGAAGGTTCCTACTTATTGCCATCAACCACTTCACCAAATGGGTGGAGGCCGAGACACTGGCAAAGATCACTAAGAGCAAGGTGAGATCATTTCTCTGAAAGTCTATTATCTACCGTTTCTAGCTACCCTACACCCTCATTACCAACAACGGTCAGCAATTTGACAACACCCCCTTCAGAGGATTCTACACTAAGTTGAGCATCTACCAGCAGTTCACCTCCGTCGGCCATTCACAAACAAACGGAGCAGCCGAGGTGACTAATCGCACCATCCTTCAAGGGCTCAGAACGCAACTGGTTGACTTCAAAGGAAGATGGATGGAGGAGCTTCCTAATATGTTGTGGGCCTATCACACGACGCCGCGAGCTCCAACTGGAAAGACCCCTTTCAACCTCATGTTCGGGTACGAGGCCATCATCCCCATGGAAATAGGTATCCCGAGTCCTCAAGTGGAGTCATATAATGAAGAAGACAACCCAAACCGACTGCGAGCCAACCTCGACCTCATCGAGGAGGCACATGGTCGAGCGCGACTCAGGATGGCTGCCTATCGCCAGAAAGCCGCCAAGTACTATAACGCTCATGTTCTCCCTAAGATATTCCTCCCAGGGAACTTGGTTCTTAGGTGAGCCAAGGTCTCGAAGCTAACGAAAGAAGGCAAGCTATCGCCTAACTAAGAGGGACCCTACTGGGACACCGAAGCCCTCCACCACGGAGCATACCGAAATGAGGGACTGGACGAGCAGACACTCCCCTACACTTGGAACTCGGATAACCTCCGTCGGTTCTACCAGTAATGTATACAAATATTTAATTATGAATTTGAGCATTTTACTCTTTTATGAGTTTGTGTGACTCACCCTTTTTGGCTAATAAAGATATGTTCAAGTATATCACTTTTTCAGCCAAAGCCCGACTTCGGTTGGCACTGAAAGCCCAAAGCCAGCTCGACACCAAAGCCCGACTTCGAGTGATACCGAAAGCCTAAGGCCAGCTCGACACCAAAGCCCGACTTCAGTCGACACCAAAAGCCCGAGGCCAGCTCGGCACCAAAGCCCGACTCTAGTCGGCATCGAAAGCTCGACTCCGATCGGCACCGAAAGCCTGAGGCCAGCTCGACACCAAAGCTCGACTCCGATCGGCACCGAGAGCCCAAGGCTAGCTCGGCACCAAAGCTCAATTTCGGTCGGCACTGAAAGCCCAAGGCCAGCTCGGCACCAAAGCCTAACTCCGGTTGGCACTGAAAGCCTGAGGCCAGCTTGGCACCTGAAGACTGATCCCTGTCAGCACCAAAACCCTGCGGCAAGTCAGCGCTCGGGCCTACTACAAGGTCAGCACCCAAGACTGACCACGAGTCTTCATAAAGGCCGGCTCCAGAGCCAGCCTCAACACTTGCTTTGAGATCCGCTCTAGCACTACAACCAAGTCCCGAGCTCGCTTATGGCGAACACCGGGACTGATCTGCTCTAGCCTTCCTCTTACGCTCTCAGAAGCCCTGGAGGTAAGCGTCCATGGAGGCCTCTGCCACCTCGTTAGCAGAGCTCCAAAAGTGCTCCACTACCTCTGCTGCCGCCCCCTCCACCACCGTGGCCCTTTCATCAACATCTTGCGCCCTCTAAAAGGCTTTGCTCGCTCGGGCAGCCGCATCGACGACCTTGGCATCGGCATCGGTAGCCCTGGCATCCGCCATCCAGGCGATCTTCTCTGCATTCTCGGTTTTCCCCTCAAGTTCCCTCACCTCCTGGATCACTGTATCCAGTTGGTACCAATTAGCCTCCAGCTCGGCCACCTTTATCGCCAACTCCGCTTCAGCGACACGGGCATGCTTGAGGTCGATCGCTCCCTGCCGCCTGATCTCCTCGACCTCCCCTTGGAGCAACCCAAGGGTCCTCTTGGCCTCCTCGGCCTCCCTCCAGGCCACCCCTAGTGCCTTCTGGGCCACCTCAGCCTCCCTTCGGGCTGCCTCTAGTGCGCCCTCAGCCTTCCTTCGGGCCGCCTTCAGTGCACTTTTAGCCTCCTCGGCCCTGGCCATGGCAGCCAAGGTCACCTGGTAGGCACGATCGCTCCGAAGGGCGGTGTCCCTCAGGGCTAACAAGGAGTTCACTGCCAGCACAGGGAGAGCCTCCGTTAGTACACAATGAAGCAGGAAGATAATTCAAAGAGAAGAGAAGACACTTACCCACAAATGCACTGCGAAGGCATCCTGGAGGATGGTGGAGGCATCCAGCTGGCTGAACTTTGCTTCGAGCTCCGGCAGGCAGACCCTAACCAACAGCCGCTCCGTCGTGTGGCCGTGGTACGTGAGGGACATCCTGGATGGGATCACCTCGGTCCTTTCCCCCTCTATTGGCCTAGCCGAGGCCGAGGGCACGGATGTCGCCCCAAGCACGATGGCATTCCTCCGTGGCCCTCGCCGGTTGAGGCATCCCTTGTGGCCGCCTCAGCCACTACCGAGGCATTCCCGCTCACCGACGGGCCCTCTCCCAGAGATGGCGCGGTGGTAGGTTGGGTCGGCTCCGCACTCGGGTGGACCGTCGCGGCTCTCGGCTCCTCCAAGGGCATGTCGACGGTAAGGTCTATCGACGGATCAGTTGGCAGAGCTGTCAGTGGGACAACGGGTGGGGCGACCGACAAGGCAACCTCCTCATTTGCCTGCTGGTCGTTAGAGGGAGCAGGGGACTGAGACCGGGGTCTCTTCCTCAACCCCTCTGCCTTATCGGCGGTCCTCCACCTCTTCGCAACCGCCCTCATCAAGGTTTCAGTTGGTAGCCTAATATCTGCACAAGTTAGAGCTGATTAAAAAAAGAAGGAAAAGGGAGGAATCTCTGTGGCTACTCACCATCGCGCGGGACGATGCCTGCGAGCCAGAGATTCTCCTTCAACAAGAGCTCATGGCAGTGGGGGACCACAGTGGTCAACAGCTGGTCGAACGCCTTCTTATCCCTCGGGACCATCGACTGATTCTTGTTGGACCCTACATCCGGATCCCCCCAGTGTGGTCTCACCCCCTCTAGGTTTGCAAAAAAATTTGGGTCTTCCACCCCTTAATGGATGTAGGAAGATCCAATCTGATGGCTCGGCAGGCCTGGGTTGAAACAACCACCAGCCCGACTGGTGACGAAGGGTGTAAAGGCTGCGGAATAGGAAAACCCTATCCTCTATACCCTGAAGGTGGCGCAGCACCAGGAAGGCACAGATGGCTCGAATGAAATTGGGACCAACTGTGTGGGCACTAAAGAATACCTATCGAGGAGGTTGGTGATGAAGGGATGGAGAGGCAGCCGGAGGCCCGCCTTAAGGAATACCTCATACAGGGCAACTCTTCCAGGTCGAGAGGAAGTCACCCTGTTGTTAGGGCTAGGAAGGAATAGTCGGACACTAGCGGGAATCTCGTAAAGGGCCCTAAGGTTTGCTAGTTCCTGGGCGATCACGATAGAGGCAGCCCCTTCCAAGGATTCTCCTCTAACCCTAAGGGGAGGAACCGCGACGACTGGATGACCCCTGATGGGGGCCCGACTGGAGACATGCCGCTGTGACAGAGGAACTAGGTCCTCGGAGGAAAGAGAGGAGGATGAGGACCATGGAGGCATGGGGGAAGGAGAGACCCGCAGTCACGAGGAGGAGACACAGTCCTCAGATGGAGAAGCAGAGGACCACGAAGGAGAGGAAGCCATGGAGGAAAGACAAGGAAAGGTCGAGTGGACTGAACTAGGCGAAGGAGGGAGAACAACATGGAAAGGTCGAGTGGACTGAACTAGGCGAAGGAGGGAGAACAACAAGTTTTGGGCAAGGAAGACTCGGGCGAGGTTCAGGCTCAGGGGGAAGAAGAAAAAAGTCTCAAGGATGTAAGGAGTCAAGTCCGGGGCGACCCTCCTATACCCTTTTTCAAATCATCACGCCTAGTTCGGCCAGCCACGTGCACACCCGCCATTGGAGGAGACACCTCGGCAATTGCTCGGTGCACGGAATGCGAGATTTGCAGCAAATGACAAGACATCGATAGCGTTAGTGTAATGATAACAATAATGGTGATTGCCTTTATGTGGGTTCCAAAAGGGCTTCCCCTTTTCGAAAAGGATCCCCTTAGATCTGACGGTGAGGGTTGACACGACCGGTGGCGTTACAATGCCCCATACCACCGGCATTGAAGGGTCGCCGCCCTCGAGGACACGCGCCTCTCCATGACTAGTAGCGCGTCATGATCAACCACTTGGTGATTTTACGCCCCTTTCACCGGGCAAAAAACGGGCCAGCATCATCTTAGGGGCGGGGGGCATCTTATATGGCTGATCAAGCCACATTAGGGCTAACAGATTAAACAACCGATGGAGCCTCGGCCTTGGACTCCAGGGTCCCTATCGGCCTCGGACTCTAGGGTTCCCCTCGGCCTCAGACTCTGGCATCCCCCTTGGCCTCGGACTCCAAGGTCCTCCTCGGCCTTGGACACCAAGATCCCCTTTGGCCTCAGACTCCAGCGTCCCCCTCGGCCTCGGACTCCAATGTCCCCCCCTCGGCCTTGGACTCCAGGGTCCCCCTCGGCCTTGGACATCAGGGTCCCCCTTGGCCTCAGACCTCGAAGCCCCCTTTGGCCTTGGTTCCAGAGTCTTCTATGATCTCGGCATCTATAACCGCCACGTGGCCCACCAACCACCTATGATTATGTGTGGCCACTGCCAGTTATGGTGTGCGCCTGATATGACCAGGCCCACCTACAGCTTGTAGTGCCGCACCTGACAGGGGGCTGGCAGGCAGGAGGACCATCCCTGACAAACTCAGGGATGGTTACGACCTATCTTTGTCAGCCTTGCCGCCTGTCCTCTGCCGGGCAATAACATCTCGGATACAGCAACCTTCCAAAAGCGGATAAAGAGGACTTCTGGACAAGTATAAGAACTTTCGCTCATAACGAGAGAAAAGATCTGAACTTCGAGCAATTCGACTAATTCTTTTAATCTTTATTTCACTACTATTTTTTAAATCACTCACTGAAACGTCAGAGGGTTCCCACCGGAACAATCGGTCCCCGAAAACTTTCTTGCAAGATTTTCGTTTGCGGAAGAGACACCAGGAGATTCCTGAACCCCTGTTCATCGTTCTTCGGATCCTCTCCATTACCTGACGTTTGAGAAACATGATTGGATGGCAGTAGTATGCATCACGTGCCAATCATCCTATGCGATGTGCTTGTTCTACACCGTGTGGTGTAGCAAAACTTTTTCTTATGAGAAAGGAATCAAAGAAGAATGGCATTGATGAGAGGTACTTTTCCAAGAAGCCCAAAGAGATTTCAAAGAGCGTGGGCCTTAATAAGAACAATTGAGAGTGCTGGTCTGAGACGGCTCTCGCCAATAGAGAGAGACACGTGCCTTTTTTTCTATCCTTTCTTTTAGACAAAAAAAAGTCCTGAGGTAGAAAAAGCTGAGTTCTGTTAAGATATTTTAGTTTATACAACTATGTTTTCAGTTTTCAGTGATGAAGGTAGGGGAATGGATTCATAATCTGCTTAGTAGTATTATTAATAAAAATCTGATCACAATTATCATCTCTTTTATCATTAGAAGAAAAGGGGAAAATAACTAGGAAACGACACATCAGAATTTTATCTTGGGAGAATTGGCTTTCTCATGACCAATGTATGGTACCATCATTTTCAAGATGCACCATAATCATCTCCAATATGCATTCTTTATGTCTCACATGTTTTGCTGTGACCAGCTACTTTACTAGCATGAGTGACTCCTTACATTCAATAACTCCTTCATGACAACCCTTTCATTCAATGCAGGATCAACTTTAGACATCTTATTGCAGTAATGGAATAAGTAAATCGACAAAAAGGCTTTCTGGAGCTGTTAAGATTTGAGGCCAACTAGAATTGAGCATTTTAAATAAAAACCCAGAAACATTGCATCATTAGTGCCTGTCACATCCTAAACCCATCATCTAAGCCTTGGCTCGTGATATGGCACAAGCTTTCCTGGGCAAGACCGAAGTTTTCTGATCTCTAAGATAAAATTCAAGGGATTAGCCAATCCCTCGATGCCTGGCAGCAGTACCTTGTGCCAATAAAATATAATTTGGGGTGTTTCAGACTCACTAACAGTAAAAATCATTAAGTCTTGTGGACAATCAATTAATGAATTTCAAGAAATTGCATATTCATTAGATTAACCATGTCTTTGTTCTGAATAACTTGTGGGTCCAGGCCAATGTAACCTCGAGTCAGTGGCTAAACACCTAAAGTGCAAGGTAGTTCCTGCACCAAAAATTACCTTTACAGTGCAAAAGACAGAGACGCACCAAAAAAAAAAAGGAAAAAAAAAGTGGAATTAACTTATTAATGATTAAATGCTGATTTGCTGACAAGGGAATAAAAGAGCTTGTGGATTCATACCAGTGTTAAATGCACAAATATTTCAGTAAGTGCAGACTTAACTCAGAATTATTTAAGCATCATTTTGTACCATCACATTGGTAAAATGTTGGAAGGAAGATATTCAGTACGTCATAACTGGATATTTAGGAAGAAATATCTTATGAAGACAAACAAATTGAAGAATTTCAAACATCTAAAATCTGTTCTCCAAGGTTAACATTTCACAAATGAAGGCTGAAGTAGGACTAAGACCTCAGATGGCATAAGATATTTCTTCCTAAATCTTCGTTCAAATTCATAGGTAATAATACAAATAAATGAACTCTGATAAGATGTATCATGAGCATCAACAAACAAAGTCAAAGACAAACTTAAAAACAAACCACAATTTGTTTTGAGTTCATGAAATGAAAGAAGGAATGGTGAAGAACAGTTGCAAACAGAAAAGACAACATTTTCTGTGCCAGAAATGTTTCCAACAACTGCGTCGAGCACCTGATCCAATTAACATGCAGTCAGTCCACACATCACTAATACATGCAAGCCAAATTAAATTATAGATTAGAAATTGTACTTATCCAAAGGTTTCCATGGTCTGGTAGAGACATAAGCTGTCACGCCCCAGACCCAATATTGGATCTAGGGGTGGCAACCCACCGTATGCCTGGCATGCAAGGCGTCCCAAAATATAACATTTAATACAAGGAGATGTAATAACTATATATCATCCAAACTCAAATTGTTTGTAATACAAACCATAATCATATGTTTTAAGCTACATGCCCAAAATACATAATTCAATGGGGCTACAACAAAGTATTAGATTTAGGTTACTCTGATAGCTGCTCCAACTACCCGATATTCCCATCTTCAGTTCTGTAGCTCTGAAAAATATTGTGAGATTTAAATGAGCTCATACTCAATAAGTAAGCCAACTATAATATAATATAATCACTTCATGCTTTTATCAACTCAAATTTCCATAATAAACATCTACCAAGCTTCCATATTTGAAATACATTTTACCATGTTATCAAAACATGCATCATATGCTCAAAATAATTTTGGAAGCAATTGCTATATATAGCATTTCAAGAATATACAATTTCAGGATAAAACCACTGTGCCACTGTAAATAGCATGTAAAAATGAATTTTATATCAATGTCCCACGGCCACACACTATGTACACAGAACACCCCCCTCGGGCGTAACACCTCCCTCGAGTGTATTCTCATAAATATCCCCTAGGACTCAGGGTCCTGGAACCAGCGTCATGAACTCACATCATATCATATCCTGCTGCAGCACACCCTAAAAGTGTATGTTCTCCATATACCCCCCTATGGAGATGGGTCCCGATGCCATGTGGCATAATATTGCCATGTCCTGTCATAGCACACCTTCTGGGTGTGTGTTCTCTATATACCCTCCTATGGAGTAGGTGCCAAGTGAGTCATGCAACATATCACATCATATCATATCATAGCGGACCATGGTGGGACATATTATCATATACACAAAATATCATTTTCATGTCACATTTGCCAAATAGCATGTATCATTGCAAAAATGCAATCCATATACTTTTCATAATTACAGTGATTTAAACATGTCAAATAAACATGCATAATTATAAAATCTTTAGCAATTTCAAAAGTCATGCCAATTGACTAGTTGTCCACATAGATACCAAATTATTTACAAAATAATAAACTAATCATAGTAAATGCTCATTTGCAAATAAGAGTACCAATCCATTTTCTTATTTTTTAATAATACAATATATATCAATATAGCATTTAAATACATAATTTTTATATTTTAATAATTCATGAAAATTATGATAAATGACTTACTTACCTCATGGCGCTAATCCAAAAATTGAATTCGGCTATTTAAGCACCTGGGTACCTACAGCATCAATTTTCTAATTTTTAATCCCCAAAATTAGCATATCAAAATAGCTTTTAACTCTACCCAGTTTAATCCTGGAGCCAACTTGGGGCTTGAATATCTCCCAATATATAAGTCCAAATGGGAAAATAAAAATACCCCAAGAAACTAGGATCAACACTGATCCGGGGTATATTTTTATTTTTCCATTTTAGCCCAATACGGGGTCCAAATCGTAGCCCAAAATTTGCTCACGAGCCATTCCAATAGGTCCCAAAAGGAGAACGGCCCAGCCGGCCCGCTCCCCTTTCTCCCCCACCTCCCCTATTTTGTTCGAAACAGGGGAGATTTGTGCCGGCGGCTAGGGCCACCGCCGGCCACTCCCCGGGGGGGCCCAGCCGCCGACCGACCTAGAGCCGGTCACCGCCGCGGCCGTGCTCCCCCTCCTCTCTTTCTTCCTCAATCTCTCTCTTTCTTTCCCATTCTCTCCCACAGCTTTACCCATGCCGGTGGAATGGCCGGCCACCATGGTCGGCCGTACCTCCATCGGATGCTGCCTCGGTGCCGGTGGAGGTCGCCCATTGCAGCCCGAGCCCGGCGAGCCTATGGGCACTCCGCCAGGCCCAAACCAAGCCGTGGAGCGGCTTGGTTCCAAAAGAAGGGAGGGCCACCTAGCGGCCCTCCAGCGCCCTGCTCCGGCCACCTCGAGCGGCCGAACTTCACCTCTCCCCCTCCTCCGGCTGCCACGAGCGGCCGGGCACAATAACGGGAGGAATTCCTCCCGTTCTCCATCTCTCTGCCTCACTGTCACTGTGAATTCATGGAAGATGGGGGGGGATTACCTGGGTGGTTGATGGTGATGGATGACGGGAGAAGACTCCCCTCTCCCTCCCCATTTATAATGGCACGGGGAGGACCTCCCCTGCACTCGTGTGAAGAGGGGTGCCGCCCTTGTTGACTGGTGGAATTGGGGAGCTGCTCGCATGTAGGTACGGCTGCGGCACCTCCCCCCCCATCCGGTCCAAGATGATGGATCCTTACATGGTGAGGATCCGTGGAAGAACAGGGGCTCACATTCTCTCCTCATAAAAATTTTGGCCTCAAAATTGATGTACATTTAGAATGATAAGAATACTCATCTTTTCATTTACATATGCTAAGATACAAACAGATAAGGATATTTCTTTTTCACTTCCTCCTCAAGCTCCCAAGTAGCTTCCCTCTCAGAATGGTTACTCCACTGAACCTTGACATAGGGAATGCTACGCCATCTTAAGATTTGGTCCTTGCGGTCCACAATACGCACAGAATGCTGCTCTTCATATGTCAGATCATTCCTTAACTGCATGGGCTCAAACTATATCACATGGTTGGGGTCAGGAATATACTTTCTCAACATAGATATACGAAATACATTGTGTACCCCAGAGAGTGCTAGAGGTAATGCCAGGCTATAAGCTACCTCTCCTACTTTACTCAGAATCTCAAATGGCCCAATGTATTATGGACTTAGCTTACCTTTAATCCCAAATCTCATCACATTTTTGGTTGGTGATATCTTCAGAAAGACATGGTCCCCAATCTGAAATTCTAGCTCCTTTCTTCTCACATCAGCATAGCTCTTTTGTCGGCTCTGAGCTGTGCGGAGTCGTTCCTTGATCAACTGCACCTTCTCTACTTTCTGCCGAATCAGTTCGGGGCCCAACAATCTTCTTTCCCCCATATCATCCCAACATAAGGGAGATCTGCATTTTCTATCAAACAGAGACTCAAATGGAGCCATTTGGATACTGGCTTGGTAACTATTATTGTAAGCAAATTCCACTAATGACAAGTGGTTGTCCCAAGCATCACCCAAGTGTTGGCCCAGATGGCAACCCAAGAGGGGGGGAGGTGAATTGGGTTCTTAAAAAAATTTAACCTCTTAAAATGATCGGCTTTGAAATAAACAAGATTAAGTGCAGAATAAATATTAACCACAAACAAAGAATAGAGAGAGAGAATCAAAACACGGCAAACACAAGGATTTTATAGTGGTTCGGTGTATCCAACACCTACATCAACTCCCAAGTACCACTTGGGTCTACACTATAATCTACTAGATTACAGCCGAGTTGTTTTACAAGCTCACAACTCAAAACTTGTTATTTTCCCTCGGGATCACAACGAACCCAGCTGGTTTTCTGGGCTCACCAGCACAAAATCCAAACCCAAGCTAATCTAGCTTGACCCGAGGTATACTACCTCCACTAATTCAATCCCCCTGATTGAACTAGCAAAAACAAATAAGAATAGGGTTTACAATAACAAACAGCTCCTCAAGTGAGCAAATATTCAATATAAATAAACAAGGTTAGAAAAGCCTGTTTGAAGTAGAGTTGATTTGAGCTTTTCTTCTTTTCTTCTTTTCCTCTTCTCCTTTGAGATGTTGAATCAGGCCTCAGCTCGGATTCTTCACAAAGATAGCAAATGAGAAGTTGGGAAAAACAGAACAGGGCTTTTGGCTCTCTTTTTCTTCTTTTGGGAAAACCTTCGATTTTGAACGTGAATGCCTTGGATTTCACTTTGAGCTTTCTGGAGTTGAAGGATTTGAACTTTGACTCTTTCCTCTTGATTTCTTGCTCAAGACTTCTCGGATTTTTTGATTTTATTTCTCTCTATTTTTTTCATCTTTTTTGAAACAAACGCTCTCCCCCTTTTATAGATTCCCCTTAATCCAAGATTAGGTAAAAAAACTAGCCGTTGGAGATGTTTGGATTCTTCTACACACAAAGAAAATAGCCGTTAGGGGTTAGGTGAGAAGAAATCTTACCGTTGGAAGCCGTTCTGACAATTTGAAAATCCGTTCCTCACAGGTTGGACTCGGCTCCAACTTTTCAGGTGTCGGCTCCAAGTCGGGTATCCAAAAATAAAAGTAAAAGTTTGTTGAGGAGTCGGCTCCGAAAAAGGTAAGTGTTGGCTCGCCGCATTCGGGAGTCGGCTCCGGAAAACTGTAAGTGTCGGCTCCAAAGTAGTCCAAAAACATGCTTTCTGTTCTCGTATTGGAGTCGGCTCTAGATACTGTAAGTGTCGGCTCCAAACTCTGGGTGTCGGCTCCAGACCATGCCAAAGATCAGGAAAGTATCTGATCGGCCATGGGGTCGGCTCCAGACCTTCTAGGTGTCGACTCCAGGCTTTGAATTTTGAAACATACCTTTGGCATTTGATTCAAAAACACGTTTCTTTATACTTTTTGATTGATCAAACATTTTTAAGCCCTGAAACACTTGTTAAATTTATTAGTAATAAAATGAATATACTCAAATCTTTTATTAATCATCAAAATCAATAATTGGGTCAACAATCTCACCCTTTTTGATGATTATAAAAACATTGAGTATATGCATGAGTAAACAATAGGATTCTCACTCCACTTTTCTCAAATGTGTGTTCCTCACAGGTAAGCTCCCCCTGAATGAGGTAGCTCCCCTATGAAGTTCAATTTAACAATTATTCTTCCTTTTAACAAAAACTTTAGTGTTTGATACCAATATGCTTAATTGAGCTTACTTGATCCAATGTATATACAAAAGCTAAATTTTTCTCCCTCTTTTTTTTTGTTTTACATTCAATGCATATACGATTTGGGATTACTTACATAACTCTCCCCCTTTTTTGTAATCAACAAAAAGATCAGGAAGTGTTAAGTAAAATGAAAAATTGATAGATTTTTCAAGGATCAAAGACATTCATTAAGCATCAGATAAGTTCATTACATCAAAAAGTTAAACATTATAAAATGAAACTTCACTATATCAAACATCAAACTATACTTCATTACATTAAAACTTCAAGTTAAATCCACATTAAACAAAAAGACACTTCAATACAAGATAATTACAAATTATTTCTAACACGCCTTTGCAGTTCTTCTACAATCCTTGCCATCCCTTCACTCTGAGTCCTTACAAATTCCTTTAATCTTCTATCAACAAATGCACATGCAGTCAAAATTTTATCCTGAAGCTCAGCATTGCATTTGGAGTAAGTCTCTGAGTCTCCACCAATATCCTTAAGCTCTTCAAATATGTTCTTGAGATCATTCTTTAAGGATTCAGCAGAGGAACCAAGGGTAGACTCAATCATTCTAATCCTTTCATCCAAAGAGTAAAGGGTCTCTTTTAAATTCATAAACTGGCTATCAAACTCTGTCTTCATTTCTTCTTTTTGAGCAGCAAGTAAACTCTTGAGTTGCTCTAACTGAATGTCTGAAAATCCGACAGATGACATAGGTGGTGGTACAGGAATAGGAGCAGGAGCAGAAGGTGGTGAAGATCTGCTAGGCTCTAGCGAAGGATGCCTCGCTGATGGACCAACCTCAGATGGTGCAAAAGTCCTAATGTCAGCGGCTTTCTCATCCAGATGACCTTTCCTCTTCCATTGACCATTAACCTTCACAAAGCCCATCTAGTGCACAGTAGCCAAACTATAGTAATCAGTGTGTCTATGGTTCTTTAAAGGCTCATTATCAGAAATCACAATACTTTGACTTCTAAACACCATAGTCAAAATCATACCATAGGGCAGTGAAGATCTCCTTTTGCCCCCAGCCTCAGCCATGTAGAAAATCATCATCGCAGCAAGGTTAATAGGCTGACCCGTCAGAACACTGTCCATAACAACAATGTCTCGCTCCGAGACATACTCAAATCGGCCAGTCTTAGGGAATAAAATCCTACTGCAGATGTTGTGAAGTAATCTAAGCTCCAAGGGCAACTGATTAGCCCTAACTTCTTCAAAATCAGAAACCTCTCTTCCTAACATCCTTGATAATGCATCAGACCTCTTACTATGAATATCAGCAATAAGCCCAGTAACAGGGATGCTCAGAAGATGTCCTAAACTCTGAAAAGTAAGGTGAACTCTCTTCCCTCTAATAGAACTGATAATCCCACCATCTCCCCTTGATAAATTAAAATAGAATTCCTTAACTAGGGTCGGATAAGTGGGAACATCCAACGAGCAAACCTTGTCCCAGCCAAGCTCAATAATTTGTCTACCAATAGAAAATCCCTCGGTCTCAAAGAAATCAAAATCAACCTTTCTACCCATTGCAATAACTCTCCCGGCTAGAGTGTCTACCTGTGGAGATGAGGGACCAGGATTATCCGAAGGAGTCGAGGAAGAATCATCGCTTGGAGACGGCTCGCGGACGGGACGCCGAACCGTACGCATCTCGGTGGTTACGGGAGCTCCAAGAATCGATCCTCTCCGCTTAGGTGCCATAGAAATCTTTGGGAATGTTTGATTTGAGGAGAATTTGGCTTATGGAGGTTTTGAGAGAGTTTGGTAAGGGATTGGAAATGATAGAAATGATGGAGGTATCGACTCTGCCCTAATAAAGTCAATTTGGGACCACCAGGTGTCGACTCCCGCAAAGTCGGGTGTTGACTCCAAGTCGCTAACACAGTTAGCGCTCGAACTGGAGTCGGCTCCACTTATACAGGTGTCGGCTCCAAGGTCAAGGACCGAGAGTGACACAGAAGAGGTGTCGACTCCTTAAATTGAGGTGTCGACTCCACTGACAATTTCTGAAAAAATAAATCAGTTTCAAACTTTTAAAACTTATCAAAATAGGGTCAATAAATTTTTGAAAAAATCTTTGAAATATGAAGAATCAAATTGTATAAATGACTGGATAAATTATCCTTAAAATTATGAAAGAAATTTCAAGAAATTAATAGAAATTTAGATAGTCATTCCTTAAGGGTTTCAAAATCATTCCAAAGGGTCACAAATCCCTAATTCACCTCTAAGATAACAAAATCTCTCTTCACTCAAAGGTTTTGTAAATATATCAGCTAATTGTTCTTCAGTATTAACATAATCAAGACAAATTTCATTATTAGCTATATGTTCTCTTATAAAGTGTATCTAATTTCAATGTGTTTGGTTCTTGAATGTTGAATTGGATTTTTGGTTAAATTTATTGCACTTGTATTATTACATCTAATAGGAGTTTTATCAAGTGTTATGCCATAGTCTTCAAGTTGTCGCTTAATCCAAAGGATTTGAGCACAGCAACTTCCAGCTGCAACATATTCTGCTTCAGCAGTTGATAATGCAACCGAATTTTGCTTTTTGCTAAACCAAAGATTAAGTTACTTCCTAAGAATTGACATGCACCACTTGTATTTTTTCTATCTAGTTTACATCCAGCATAGTCAGAGTCAGAATATGCAATCAAGTTTAGTGTTGAGTCTCTAGAATACCATAATCCTACATTTTTAGTTCCACTTAGATATCTTAAGATTCTTTTCACAGCAATCAAATGAGATTCTTTAGGTTCAGATTGAAATCTAGCACATAAACAAACAGCAAACATGATATCTGGTCTACTAGTTATTAAGTAAAGAAGAGATCCGATCATACCTCTGTAGTATTTTTGATCTACTTTCTTACCATCTTTATCTTTGTCTAATTTGCATGAAGGACTCATAGGTGTTCCAAGGGGTTTGATTGACTCTATTCCAAACTTCTTGAGAAATTCCTTTGTGTATTTTGCTTGGTTGATGAAAATCCCTGTTTGCTTTGCTTAATTTGAAGTCCTAGGAAAAGTTAAGTTCTCCATCATGCTCATTTCGAATTGACCCTCCATTAACTTAGCAAATTCTTGACACAAGAGATTGTTAGTAGCACCGAATATAATATCAACATATATTTGTACTACTAATAGATCCTTATCTTTTCTTTTCAAAAATAGTGTTTTATCAATATCCTCTAGTAAAATTATTTTCAATCAGAAATTTACTTAATCTATCATACCAAGCTCTAGGTGCTTATTTTAAACCATATAGTGCTTTGTGCAATTTAAAAACATGATTTGAAAATTCATGATCTTCAAAACCAGATGATTGTTCAACAAAAACTTCCTCATTTATAAATCCATTTAAAAATATACTTTTAACATCCATTTGAAATAAATTAATATGCATATGACATGCAAATGCGAGTAATAATCTAATTGCTTCTAATCTAGCTACAGGTGCAAAAGTTTCATCAAAATCAATTCCTTCTTCTTGATTATATCCTTTTGCAACTAATCTAGCTTTGTTTCTAATTACTATGCCATTTTCATCTAATTTATTTCTAAATACCCATTTTGATCCTATAACAGAATGATCTTTAGGTCTATCTACAAGGGTCCAGACATTATTCCTAGTAAATTGATTTAATTCCTCTTGCATAGCTAACATCCAATTATTATATTTTTCAGCCTCTTCAATGGTTTTAGGTTCAATTTGAGATACAAATGCAAGATGATTATTGATGTTTCTCATTGATGATCTAGTTCTTACTCCTTGAGATGGATCACCTATAATTAATTCTTTTGGATGACCATAGGCATATCTCCAATCTCTAGGAAGATCTACATCATTATGATTTGCATCAACAACATCAACACTAGGAGAATCATCATCTTTAGCTCTTTGTTCATGATCTAAAGATACATCAATATTTAATTTTTCAATATCTCTTTCTAATATGTTTGTATCTTCTCATCATCAATCTTTTCTGAACTCGATGCTAAAGATTCATCAAAAACTAAATGAATAGATTCTTCTACAATTAAGTTTCTCTTGTTAAACACTCTATAGGCTTTACTAGATGTTGAGTGTCCTAAGAATATGCCTTCATCTGATTTTGCATCAAATTTTCTAGATTATCTTTACCATTATTATGAATAAAACATTTACAACCAAATGCATAAAAATAACTTATGTTTGGTTTTCTATTGTTCCATAGTTCATAAGAAGTTTTCTTAAGGATTGGCCTAATTAAAGCTCTATTAAGAATGCAATATGCCTTGTTTATAGCTTCCGCCCAGAAGTACTTTGGTAGGTTGCTTTCACATAGCATGGTACGGGCCATGTCTTCTAAAGTCCTATTTTTTCTTTCTACAACTTCATTTTGTTGTGGTGTTCTAGGTGCTGAAAAATTATGATGAATGCCATGTTCAGTGCAAAAATTTTAAATAAGTGATTTTTAAATTCTGTGCCATGATCACTTCTAAGAGACACTATGGTGTTTTTTCTCATTAGTGACTTTCTTGAAGAATTTCAGGAATATTGAGAAAGTCTAATCTTTATGAGCTAAAAATAATACCCAAGTGTATCTAGAATAATCATCTACAATCACAAGACCATATTTCTTTCCTCCTAGACTAGTGGTTCTAGTAGGTCCAAAGAGATCCATGTGAAGTAGTTCAAGTGGCCTAGAAGTGGAAACAATGTTTTTAGTTTTGAAAGAGTTTCTAGTTGTTTTCTAAATTGACATGCATCACAAATTTTGTTATTTTCAAAATCTAGTTGTGGAAGACCTTTTACTAAATCCATTTTAATTAATTTTGAAATTATGTGTGTTGCATGACCTAATCTACGATGCCACAGCCATCCAATCTCATTCATATTAGCATTATTAGCAATAAAGCAATGATTACTAGTAGACAAATTGTCTAAATCAATCAAGTACACATTGCCATTTCTATTTCCAGTAAATACAATGCTATTATCAATAGGATTAGAAACAGTGCAAATAGAAGCTTCAAATGATACTTTGAAACCTTTATCACACAATTGGCTAATGCTAATTAGATTGTGCTTTAAACCATTAACATATAAAATATTTTCAATAAATATGGAGGGAGTTATTTGAATTTTATCAAACCCCATGATCTGGCCTTTGCCATTGTCACCAAATGTAACAACTCCTCCTTTTTTGCTTTCAAGGGTGATGAATTGATCCTTATCACCCGTCATGTGTCTTGAGCAGCTACTATCGAGATACCAATTTTGCTTTGATCTTTTGGCCGCAAGACACTCCTGCAAAAATATCAAGTCTTATATTTAGGTACCCAAGCCTTCTTGGGTCTTTCATGGTTAGTAGCAATAAAGATTGTTCCTTTTGGAACCCATATTTTCTTTCCTTTACTACTTAAATTCTTGTTAATTTTCTTAAAATTACATTCAAAGGCTTTGTGTCCCTTGTTGTTACAATAATGACATAAAACTTCATTTTATCTTGTTCTTTTCTAAAGAAGTTTTTGACATACTTTTATTTTATGTTAGGCCTATAACCTAATCCAGCCTTATCAAATATAGCTCTTTGATTACTCAATAATAAATTAAGTTTTTCAGAACTATATGTAAATTTATCAACTATATTTTTATATTTATCAACTTTCTTCTTTAATCTATCATTTTCATTAGAAATTGACTCTTTATCTTTTAACAAATCTTCATTTTCAGATTTTAATTTTTTAACTTCATGAGTAAGATTATCTTTTTCTTTGACAAGATTTAAATTATTTTTTTTAAAGATTTATTTTTCTTTTTCAGAACTTTAAAATCTCTTACTAATTCATTAAATGCATCATATAACTCTTCAAAAGTAAAATCATCATAAGGTGTTTCAGAACTTACCTCATTGTCGTCGTTTGCCATAAAGTAAATGTTTGCAACTTCCTTTTATTCCTCCTCGAAAGAGGATTCTTCGCTATCACTCCATATTGCAACATACGCCTTCTTCTTCTTCTTGTAGACTTTCTTCAATTGAGGACAATCATATCTGAAATGCCCTGGTTTCTTGCACTCATAACATATTAAGGGCTCTTTTTCTTTTTCTTTGTCCTTCTCTTTCTCTTTTTCTCCTTCCAATCTTGTTCTAGACTTTTTCTTGTGGAAGGGTCTCTTCTTTGTATGAATTTCTTAAATTTTCTAGTAAGGAGAGCTATCTCATCATCTTCCTCTTCTTCTTCACTGCTGCTTAACTCCTTTTCTGCAGCTTTAAGAGTAATTGTCTTCTTCTTCTTGACTTCCTCTCTTGATGTTGTTTCATAGTCAGCTCATGAGTCATCAAGGATCCAAGTAGCTCTTCCAAAGTAAAACATTTAAGTCCTTGGCTTCTTGGATTGCAGTCACCTTCGCTTCCCATGATCTTGGAAGTGACCTAAGGATTTTACGCACAAGTTCAGAATTAGTATAAGTCTTACCAAGACTTTTCAAGCCATTTACAATATCAGTGAATCTTGTGTACATGCATGTAATAGTTTCAGTTTGTTCCATGCTAAATAGTTCATATTTATGCACTAAAATATTAATTTTTGATTCTTTTACTTGATTAGTACCCTCATGGGTAACTTCTAATCTATCCCAAATTTCTTTTGCGGAAATACATGTAGAAATTCAATTAAATTCATTTGCATCCAATGAACAATACAAAACATTCATGGCTTTAGCATTGAGCTGAGCCAACTTCTTATCATGTTCATCCCATTTCGTTTTCGGTTTAGGAATCACCATGTTGTTTACTCTAATTGTGGGTGTGTGGACCATTAACTATGATACCATATAAGTCATAGTCAAGTGCTTGAATAAAAATCTTCATCCTATCTTTCCAATAACCATAATTAGTTCCATTAAACAAAGGAGGTCGATTAGTTGATTGACCTTCTAAATAAGATGAGCTAGCTTGAGCTGCCATTTGGATGTTTAGCTCTTGATCGTGTGATCAAATAATCAATGAGCACTTGCTCTGATACCAATTGTGGCTCAGATTGCAACCCAAGAGGGGGGTGAATTGGGTTCTTAAAAAATTTTAACCTCTTAAAACGATTGGCTTTGAAATAAATAAGATTAAGTGCAGGATAAATATTAACCACAAACAAAGAGATAGAGAGAGAATCAAAACACGGCAAACACAAGGATTTTATAGTGGTTCGATGTATCCAATACCTACGTCCACTCCCAAGTACCACTTGGGTCCATACTATAATCTACTAGATTACAGCCGAGTTGTTTTACAAGCTCACAACTCAAAACTTATTGTTTTCTCCCGGGATCACAATGAACCCAGCTGGTTTTCCGGGCTCACCAGTACAAAACCCAAACCCAAGCTAATCTAGCTTAACCCGAGGTATACTACCTCCACTAATTCAATCCCCCTGATTGAACTAGCAAAAACAAATAAGAATAGGGTTTACAATAACAAATAGCTCCTCAAGTGAGCAAATATTTAATATAAATAAACAAGGTTAGAAAAGCCTGTTTGAAGCAGAGTTGATTTGAGCTTTTCTTCTTTTCTTCTTTTCCTCTTCTCCTTTGAGATGTTGAATCAGGCCTCAGCTCGGATTCTTCACAAAGATAGCAAATGAGAAGTTGGGAAAAACAGAACAGGGCTTTTGGCTCTCTTTTTCTTCTTTTGGGAAAACCTCCGATTTTGAACGTGAATGCCTTGGATTTCTCTTTGAGCTTTCTGGAGTTGAAGGATTTGAACTTTGACTCTTTCCTCTTGATTTCTTGCTCAAGACTTCTCGGATTTTTTGATTTTATTTCTCTCTATTTTTTCATCTTTTTTGAAACGAACGCTCTCCCCCTTTTATAGATTCCCCTTAATCCAAGATTAGGTAAAAAAACTAGCCGTTGGAGATGTTTGGATTCTTCTACACACAAAGAAAATAGCCATTAGGGGTTAGGTGAGAAGAAATCTTACTGTTGGAAGCCATTCTGACAATTTAAAAATCCGTTCCTGACAGGTTGGACTCGGCTTCAACTTTTCAGGTGTCGGCTCAAGTCGGGTATCCAAAAATAGAACGTAAAAGTTTGTTGAGGAGTCGGCTCCAAAAAAGGTAAGTGTCGGCTCGCCGCATTCGGGAGTCGGCTCCAGAAAACTGTAAGTGTCGGCTCCAGAGTAGTCCAAAAACATACTTTCTATTCTCGTATTGGAGTCGGCTCCAGATACTGTAAGTGTCGGCTTCGAAACTCTGGGTGTCGGCTCCAAAACTCTGGGTGTCGGCTTCGAAACTCTGGGTGTCGGCTCCAGACCATGCCAAAGATCAGGAAAGCATCTGATCGGCCATGGGGTCGGCTCCAGACCTTCTAGGTGTCGACTTCAGGCTCTGAATTTTGAAACATACCTTTGGCATTTGATTCAAAACACGTTTCTTTATACTTTTTAATTGATCAAACATTTTTAATCCCTGAAACACTTGTTAAATTTATTAGTAACAAAATGAATATACTGAAATCTTTTATTAATCATTAAAATTAATAATTGGGTCAACACCAAGTCCATCACACAGGCTCGCAACATGTCCTCCAGGGTCTGTATGGCCCTTTCAGACTGCACATCTGTCTGGGGATGAAAGGCTGTGCTGAAGTTCAGTTTGGTCCCTAGAGCTCTATGAAGACTCTTCCAGAATTGGGACACAAACCTAGTATCCCGATCAGATACAATAGATACGGGAATACCATGAAGTCTCATAATTTGCTCAATATACATGTTGGCCAATCTCTCAGTGGATATCCCAACCTTAAATGGCAAGAAATGGGCTGACTTTATCAATCTGTCTACAATGACCCATACTGCATCATTGCTCATGGGGGTCTTAGGTAGTCCAGTCGCGAAATCCATAGTAATTTTCTTCCATTTCCACTGTGGAATCATCAAGGACTGAAGGGGTCCCGCAGGCCTTTGATGCTCAGCCTTCACTTGCTAACATACTAAACATTTGGCCACATACTGAGCAATCTCTCTTTTCATTCCCTTCCACCAAAAGTTTTCTTTTAGGTCTCTGTACATCTTGGTGCCTCCTGGGTGCACGGTATAGAGAGAGTAGTGAGCCTCCCTTAGAATTTCTACTCTTAGTTCCACCACATTTGGCACATAGAGCCTGCCATCAAATCTCAGGGATCCATCCTCCATTATAGCAAATTCATTTTGAACCCTTGACTTCACAGCTTCTTTAATCTTTTGCAGGTCCAAGTCTTCTTTCTGGGAAGACTTGATCCGATCAATTAGGGTGGGTTGGAGTACAAGTGCTGCTACATGCCCATCGGACCGTTGTACTCGCAATCCAACCTCCAACTTCTCTAGGTCCCTCTGGATGTGAGGCTGAGAAGTGATCATAGAAGCTAACTCTGAGGAGGACTTTCTACTTAAGGCATCAACTACCACATTGGCCTTCCCTGGGTGATAGTGCAAGTTTAGGTCATAATCCTTTAGTAGCTCTATTCACCTCCTCTGCCTCAAGTTTAACTCCTTCTGAATGAAGATGTATTTCAGACTTTTGTGGTCTATATACACATTACATGCCTCTCCATATAGATAATGCCGCCAAATCTTCAAGGCAAAAATCATGACGGCCAACTCCAGGTCATGGGTAGGATAATTTTGCTCGTATGGCTTTAATTTCCTGGAGGCATAAGCTATCACCTTCTCATTTTGCATCAGAACACATCCCAATCCCTTCCGAGAAGCATCCATGAATAGGGTGAATCCTCCAGATCCTAACGGAAGGGTAAGGACGGGGGCTGATACTAGGCGTTGCTTCAGCTCCTGAAAACTTCTCTCACACTCCTCAGTCCAGCCAAACTTCGCTTGCTTTTGGGTCAAGCGAGCCAGGGGTAGAGCAATACAAGAGAAGCCCTCCACAAATCTACGATAATATCCAGCCAGCCCCACAAAGCTTCTTACTTCATATACATTGGAAGGCCGACACCAATTTACAACTGCCGCAATCTTCTTCGGGTCCACAGATATGCCATCTTTAGATATTATATGACCTAAAAATGATACTTAGCTCAACCAGAAGTCACACTTCTGCAACTTGGCATAAAGCTTTTTCTTCCGAAGAATTTGCAGAACAATCTTCAGGTGGTCCACATGCTCCTCCTGGCTTTTAGAATACACCAGGATGTCATCAATGAATACCACCACAAACTGGTCCAAGTATGGCTTAAAGATTCTATTCATCAAGTCCATGAATGCTGCCGGGGCATTAGTCAACCCAAACGGCATCACAAAGAACTCGTAGTGGCCATACCTAGTTCTAAATGCTGTCTTGGGCACATCCCCAGCCTTGACTTTGAGTTGATGGTATCCTGACCGAAGATCAATCTTCGAGAATACCCGAGCTCCTTGTAGTTGATCAAATAGATCATCAATCCTCAGCAAAGGATACTTGTTCCGTACTGTTACCCTATTGATTTCTCGGTAATCAATGCAAAACCGAAGACTTCCATATTTCTTTTTGACAAATAATACTGGAGCACCCCAAGGAGATATACTAGGTCTGATAAATCCTCGGTTCAGGAGCTCTTGCAATTGGTTCGTCAACTCTTTTAGCTCAGCTGGGGCCATACGGTACGGGGCCTTGGATATAGGTCCAGTGCCAGGGGCCAAATCAATAGTGAACTTAACCTCTCGATCTGGGGGTAGTTCGGTCAAATTGTCTGGAAATACATCAGGAAATTCCTGAGCCACTGGAATATCCTCTAACTTGAACTCATCTTGCTGAAGGTCTTTGACCATAGCAAGAAGCCCTTGGCCACCCTTCTTCAAATACTTTGCGGCCTAGTGCTGACATGAACACTGAGGCCAAATGCTCCTGACTTCCAGTAAAACTGAATTCAGGTTGATTAGAAATTTTGAAGATCACTATCTTCCTAAAACAGTCTACTGAAGCATGATAGGAGGCCAACCAGTCCATCCCAAGGATAACAACAAAGGATTTTAGTGGGAGGACGATTAGATCAGCCTTCAATCTCCTATCCCCCATGTTAATTAGGCAAGATCTGCATATTGAGTCTACCCTCATAGCATCACCATTTGGAAGAGCAATGTGCAACTCTTGCTCTAAAGGAACAGGTGTCAAAAATTCATCCTTGGAGAGATATGTGCTAGATACAAATGAATGCATGGCACCTGGATCTACTAAGATTTGAGCATAAGTGTTGCCTACTTTAATTATAACTGGTCACAAAGTTTAATTTGTCTTAGATGTCATGAGGTTTAACATTACTTTTATCATTCATAATCAATGCATCCCATTGCATATGAATAAAATAATCTTAAATGAGTACTTAAGTAATAGGTGTACTTATTACAACGGAGTTAGAAGCAGCAGCATTCTGCTGTTTGAGAGTAAAGACCCTTTCCTGGGTCCTATGGTGCTGCTGCTGGCCTCTACCCTGATCCAAAGGAGGCTGCTGCTCCCTCCGAAGGGGACAAGTGGCCATCTTGTGACCCACCTGCCCGCATATGAAGCAGGCACCAGTTGTCCCGCGGCACCACCTGCTGGGTGGGAGTTTTCGCATTGAGGGCAATGGGTTTTTGGTTCTGAGGGGGCCTGATAAGGACCTTTCTTCTTGGCCTGCCCTGAAGACTGGCCAGAAGGAGACCCCTTCTTCTTCCTCTGCTGCTGCTCCCACTGCTTATGGACCACACCCATATCCCTCTCAATCACCTGGGCCTTGTTCACCACAGCGCTGAATGTGGAGAGTTCAAAGGCATTGACTGCTTGCATCAGTCTGGGCCTCAGTCTCTTGGAGAATTTGATGATCTTGGCTCTCTCAGTGGCCGCTATGTCCGGAGCAAACCGAGCCAACTGGGTAAACTTGGCTTCATACTGCATCACAGAGAGATTTCTTGCTCCAGTTTGATAAATTCTGACTGCATTTATCTATGCACACTATTGGGGAAGTATTTGTCATAGAAGGCTTCTTTAAACTCTCCCCAGGAAATAGCCCGTTCGTCAACTCGCTGCTCCACAAGTAGCCACCAATCATATGCCTCCCCTTGGAGGAGGTAGGTAGCGAATCTAATTCGCTCCTCCTCTTGGCTACCATTAGCTGTAAAGGCTTTCTCCATCTCCCTCATCCATTTTTCAGCATCGGTAGGGTTAGTAGATCCACAAAAAGGAGCAGGGGCCAAGCTCTTGAACTCAGCAAAGCTCCGGCCCCCTCCCTGCTAGGGCGGAGATGGAGCCGACTGAGTAGGCTACGGAGTGGGAGAGGCAGGCCGAGTAGGCTGGATTTGCTGAATCTGTTGCTGCATGGCTTGCATAGCCTACGACATTCCCGCAAGAGCCTGAAGCAACTGGGCCTGAAATTATGGTTGATCATTGTCAGCCAGATTAACAGAACCAGAGCCTCTAGAAGCTTGCTGGCCTCCCTGCTGGCCAGAGTCACAAACCTGGGAGTTCCCAATAGGCCGCAGACTCCTAGTGCGACGTGGCATTCTTAACTCCTGTCAGGGTTAGGTTCCAGTCAATATCCTTGTAAACCACTAATTTCAGACTTTCAAAATATATTACTTGAAATTTCTAATAAAGTTATCACCCTCCCAATGTTATCCTAATGTTCTTCCTAGTGCCACAAAAGCTGTCTAGTGTCATCTTGTGTTTGTCCCTAAGGTCAAACCTGGCTCTAATACCATAAAAGTTGTCACGCCCTAGACCCAATATTGGATCTAGGGGTGGCAATCCGTCGCATGCCTGGCATACAAGGCATCCCGAAATATAACATTTAATACAAGGAGAGGTAATGACTATATATCATCCAAACTCAAATTGTTCGTAATACAAACCATAATCATATGTTTTAGGCTACATGCCCAAAATACATAATTCAATAGGACTACAACAAAGTATTAGATCTAGGTTACTCTGATAGCTGCTCCAACTATCCCACATTCCCATCTTCAGTTATGTGGCTCTGAAAAACATTGTGAGATTTAAATGAGCTCACACTCAATAAGTAAGCCAACTATAATATAATATAATCACTTCATGCTTTTCAACTCAAATTTCCATAATAAACATTTGTCAAGCTTCCATATTTTAAATACATTTTATCATGTTATCAAAATATGCATCATATGCTGAAAATAATTTTGGAAGCAATTTCTATATATAGCATTTCAAGAATATACAATTTCAGGATAAAACCACTGTGCCACTGTAAATAGCATGTAAAAATGCATTTTTATACCAATGTCCCACGGCCACACACTATGTACACAGAATACCCCCCTCAGGTGTAACACCCCCCTCGGGTGTATCCTCCATAAATATCCCTTAGGAGTCAGGGTCCTGGAACCAGTGTCATGAACTCACATCATATCATATCCTGCTACAGCACACCCTAAAAGTGTGTGTTCTCCATATACCCCCTATGAAGATGGGTCCTAGTGCCATGTGGTATAATATTGTCATATCCTGTCATAGCACACCTTCTGGGTGTGTGTTCTCCATATACCCCCTATGGAGTTGGGTCGCGGTCATGCAACATATCACATCATATCATATCATAGCGGACCATGGTGGGACATATTATTATATACACAAAATATTATTTTATGTCACATTTGCCAAATAGCATGTATCGTTGCGAAAATGCAATCCATATACTTTTCATAATTACAGTGATTTAAACATGTCAAATAAACATGCATAATTATAAAATCTTTAGCAATTTCAAAAGTCATGCCAATTAATTAGTTGTCTACATATACCAAATTATTTGTAAAATAATAAACTAATCATAGTAAATGCTCATTTCCAAATAAGAGTACCAATCCATTTTTTTATTTTTTAAATAATGCAATATATATCAATATAGCATTTAAATACATAATTTTTATATTTTAATAATTCATAAAAATTATGATAAATGACTTGCTTACCTCCTGGCGCTAATCCAAAAATGTAATTCGGCTATTTAAGCACCTGGGTACCTACAGCATCAATTTTTCAATTTTTAGTCCCCAAAATTAGCATATCAAAATAGCTTTTAACTCTACCCAGTTTAATCACGGGGCCAATTTGGGGCTTTAATATCTTCCAATATATAAGCCCAAATAGGAAAATAAAAATACCCCAAGAAACTAGGATCAACACTGATCCGAGACATTTTTTTTTTTTTATTTTTAACCCAATACGGGGTCCAAATCATGGCCCAAAATTTGCTTGCGAGCTGGATGATGTCATCAATTTTGGGAGATTATCTTCCTAACCTGAAATATTTGAAGCTTATTGGATGCGAACCATGCCGAGAGCTATTGACCAATCTTAAAATTGACCATGCAACTGCAGTTGTATCAATTGGCACTGAATTTCTCGGCAGCGGTGTAGGGCAGGGATCACATACAGCAAGGCCAACTTTCTTTCCCATGCTCGAAACCCTGCACTTATCCAGGATGAATGGGAAGTATGGGAGACAAGTCAACAATCAGCATCTCAATCAGCGTTGTTGCTGCCTCATCTAAAGGAATTGCAAGTTTTTCATTGTCCCAAGTTGAGAGGAGTCGAAAACCTCCCTTTTTTATCAAATCAGCTAGGGATCTCAAATTGCAATTGTTTGGAAAAGGTCTCAAATTTACCTGCTATAAAGACATGACTACGCATATCTCATTGCTCAGCATTGAGGTGCGTGGAGAATCTGGATGCACTGCAGCGCCTGAAGTTGTATGATGCAACCATGGACAGCCTCCCCGAGTGGATTTTGAGACTTCTTCAAGAACGACAGCACCCTCGTCAAGACAACCTTGAGTTTATCCTAGATTGCAATGTCCACCTGCTTGCGAAGTGCCTGAGGGGATGCCCAGACTGGCCCATCATCCAACAGTTCTCCCAAGTCAGTGCCTATGCTTCCACCAACACTGGACAAGCATATATACATTATACCAAGGTACTTTTTAGCTATCAAACCAACCTTGAGTCTTGGTGGCTCAAACCATAAATAGTCTTTCCCAACAACATTTTATTTTCTCTGAAGGTGCTTTTTAGCTCATCTGGTACCTTGTTACTGAATGTTGCCATGCATCAACTTTATTTCTCACTTTCCTATCAGTGTTCCCTATGTATCAGTGTTCCCTATGTAATTTCTGTATACTGGACTTTCAAAGGAATCCATGATCAGTGAAACATGTAAGTATAGAGAGCTGTAGGCTAAGTTCTGAGAACTCTTCAGAGTTAGAACTTTGTTGTACCATTTAGAATTCTCCTAATCACTAACTCCATCTTCTTATTCAACATACTTTGCAAGCTCAAAAAATAGTAAACTGAGTTTTCCTTTTAGGTCTAGCCATTTCTCTTATCAAACTTTTTCATCATGCTAAAGGTTAAGGTGTGCCCATAGAACTGCACTTTAGCATATAACACCTGAAATAACTCAAAATCATAGCATTTGCTAATGTAAAATTTTTCTCGTTGTATTAGGTACCAGAGGCCCGAACATTATAAAAGGCTGCTGTAGAACATACTACACTAGTATGTGTCCAAAACTACTATAGCGGCCACCATTACAAGTTTTTAAACAATATTTAATATGGTTATCGATGCATTAAATTGGTCAATGGCAAGATGCACTTGCCTGCTTTATTTAACCAATATAAAGGGAGCTTAAGAAAGGTTCTAGTAGAACGCATTTCAACAAGTTATAATTAGCAATTTCGCATCATTAAGTTCTCTTAGTATTTTTTTTTTAAAATCATGTAGCTAGTCCAATGCCCCTCGAATGGACATTAGTTGAATTTGTAGTAAACCATTAGCATGGAGAAATTTAGAGGCCTAAGTCAATAAAAATAATAATAATAAGTCTATATAAGCCAATGCCACCTTTACCTCTAGTCCTAGTTTCCACAAAAGTAATGTCAAAACCATCCCTAGGAAGCTATAGGCCATTTGGTAGCCAATATAATGTAATTGTGGCCTCAACTAAAGCCTTGTGCTCAACCCTAGCCAGTTTGAAGGAAGCTTGGATCTCTTTGGCTCTAGACTGCTATGATGGTAAAATTTTACAATCTAGGATGGCTGTTTCGGATGAAATGTTGGGCTGAACCCACCCCAAAGCCTAAGACAAATCCCCAAAATTTGTGTCAAACTAAACCTTTTTTTCTTTCGTAGCTTACACCAACTAATATTTACCTCCATGTCTTCTTCAAAAAAATTTAGGAGTCCAAACATACATAATAGAATTGGAATAGAGATGCCCAAATCACATATAGATTGGATGATTGAAGCTCCCATACAAACAAAATGAAAGCCAGCCCCAGAATGAAGGAAACTAAAATTAAAGGGGAACAAGCGAATGGACCTACAGGTGAAATTGATCAAAGCCATGGGGTGGCCCAAGGTAGCAAGAATCTTCATAACAACCTCCCACAATGCGAGACCTAAGTCGCCATGCCTTGCCGAGAGGGGAACAAGGACAGTGCACAGAGGATGATACGTAAGAACTATTGACTTCTTAGGTTGCATGGAAATGGATGTGAGGAGAGGGAAGAAGGCAAGAGGAGAGATAAAAGGATAATTCTCTTTAATTGGGGTTTTTGGAGGATTTAAGTTGTCTTCAGGATCCTAGTTAGGTCCCAGCCGTGAGGGATATAGCCAGGCCTAAAATTTAACACTCCGAGTTTAAGCTTACCAAGAATTTAAATGCACCTCGGTTTCCAGGTCCAAACCTACCCCATGACCCTAAACCCACATCCCAGGCCTAGGGCTTTGGCCTTCATGCACTCAAACTAGGTCTCCATTTAGCCAGCAAATAACACTACGCAATATGTGCTAGCAAAACCTACTGGGCAACTTTTGTGGAACAAGAACTAACAAGAATAAATACACCGTAAGGAAGAAAAGGCTTCTGTCAAAGATATATATTCTTTTTAAAGAACATTTCCTTTGGTTCACAAGAAAGAGAGCTAATCGGACCAGGCAACCAATTATTTAATATTATTCAATATGAACAAGAACATATATAGCATTAACATAATATAGTAGCAATCAATAGCTATTAACATAATATGTTCTTTTATTCTTCAATCATAGTATAAGATGATCAAGGATCATATTAGCTACAGTAATCGCTACATGGAAGAGATTATGGAGCTGTTTGGAGTGAACATTTTCATCCAAATTTTTAGATATTTTGTTGGCATCTAAAATACCTAATTTTGAGAATATAACGCTACCAGGGGAGGGGTTTTAATCTTTGATTCCCAATGTTAATTTTTCATTCCCATGATATGGGTATATTTTCTATATTATTTTTATCAAAATTGCCTCTCACCTTAAAGTATATTTTCTTACCAAAAAAGTGCCACCCTCCCACCATTTGGCTGGATAATGGAAACCTGACAGACGGAAGATGCCTGCAAAAAGGAACTCACCACCATCCTTCCATCGCCCATGCAGCCCTCTTTTACCAAAAAAACTCAATGGAAAGATAGTCAAGCAATGCTTCCACAAGTATGCTATTTTTTGACTAAAGATTTATTTTTGATGTTTTTTCTCAAATCACCAAGAGAGAGAAAGAAGGAAAGCACTTTGCCAATGTTTTCCTTGCCATATTAGAGGAGGCTAAGGAGGAGTGTATCCATAGAGATATTAAACAAAAGAGAGAAGGGTGGTATTAAAAGGATGATTTTTGTTTCGCTGCTGTTTTTTCTTTTCTTTTTTGCTTTTCATTCGTTATGGCTATTTTGTTCCTATTTTTACCATTTATTTCTGTTACTTATATATCAAAGAACAGGGATACAAGTAATATCCCTATTCTTTTAATTGAAGAATAAAAAATGAGCCATATCCCTATTCTATTACTTATAAAATCTTTATCAAAGAATAAGAATATAAACCATATCACTATTTTTTTAACTAAAGAAGATATGAGAGATTACAATTGGTGTCTTTTTTGCCCCTCTCATCTCTTAAGATTAGTTTTTGGCTTGAAAGAGAGAAAGAAAGTAGCAATGAACCAAGAATAGAGATGATCAGCTTACGACTTTGTGGACTAGAACTATGGTAGGTTAGGGATAAAAATCATCTATATAGCTTATAGGTTTAGGTCTCAATGGGTTAGGTTCGTTTTAGATTTGATTACATTCATACATATATTATGTCTCGTCATAAAGGGGGCTAAATAGCAAATTCAGGCTCAAGACAGTTAGATTTTGAGGGATATTAGGTTGAAGTTTTCAATAAGAGAGTGAGAGAGAGAGAGAGGCTATCAATGACGGTTTGAAGTAAATATTTTCATACAAATTCTTAAATAAATTGATCGGCGTATAAAATTTTAGCCTTTGAAGTGCAACAAATTATTCCTAGAGATTTTAATGGCATACAATTTGGGGAATGTAAGATTAACAAGGAGAGGGGTGTTTATCTTTGATTCCTAGTTAAAAATAAAGGATTACTATGAAAATTTGACACTTTCAACTCCAAACAATCCCTTATTTCTTTGTGCTTTTAAGCTATTTGGTAGGATATCCCCTATTTTTTCCTTTACCTTAAGAAGCAATGTAGCAAAAGAATAGAAAGATAGAAATTATTATTTGATAGACTTAGATATATATGCTATTATGCTAAGTTGCAGTCTGTCCAAGGGTTAGAGACCTAGGTCAATTAATATGTAATAAAAGGTTTGTTTACAAAAGTTTATTTTTTTGGTCTATAGATATTTATTTTTTAGTCCTAGCCTATGATGATTAAAGCAAATAATTCATAATATATTAGGTGTCAAGAAATTAAGCAATAGTATCTATAGAAATAACTTATATTTATTCAGAACAATAATAATGCTTGCAAAATGTTCTATCACAAGATATGAAATTATAGAAGTAGAGGAATCTTGTTCCAGCTAAAATTATGATAGAAAAATCCTTGTAGAAAAATCCTAATCTGACTAAATATTGTGGAGTCAAGTAGCACAAATTATATAAAAACTTATTTTTCTTTACTTTAAATATTTTCTCAATTCATTCGATTAAGCCTCAATCAAACTAATCCTCTATGATTCATCTCAACAACCACGCCTCCTCTTACCTTTTTTTCCTCTTAATTATCTTTGAACATTATTATTTTTTAATAAATTCCCCTTTATAGTGGTCCCTAAAATATCAATATATAATTTTACAAATAATTTGAGAATGATCAATATGTCAAATAAAATTAAAAAATTGAATCAAAATTCAGGCTTAGATCGACTTCTTAAATTTTATTTCAAATTGTCATTTTCTATATTTGAACTATATTTTTAATTACTTGAAAAGAACTAATTACTTGACCTGATTCTAATCATCCTAAACCCCATCCTAAACAAACAACCATGTTGGATCTAATATATTTTTATAAAGCCAATCACCTGATCAGCTAATATATTAGATTAGATTTTTTGAACATAAAGTCAAACTGGGTCAGACTTAACAAAGCACAAATCTTGCCCAACCTATTTTCAGCCTAATGTAGCAAGGCAATTGATGTGGCCAATTGACTTCATGAGCTATAATGATCGTATCTGAGCTTGACCTCGATAAGCAATTTCTAGATGGCCTCTTCCTAGGTAGCCTTCCTCAAGATGACTTCCTCCTAGGTGGCTCTGTGCTTCTAGGCGGCCTCCTACTAGGCGATATTTCTAAAGACAACTTTTTCTTAGGCGGTCCTACGCTCCTAGGCGGCCTCTCCTCCCAGACGACTTCAATTTCCATTTCTATCCCACCCTCCACACCAGTTGGCTCTCTTCCACATGCGCTAAGGCATTTATGACATGCCACATTCATGACATGTACATTTATAACGGCGTCTCCTCCCTCTCTCTCTCTCTATTTCGCAACATCCCAAATGATTTGATCAGCCAAAGGCTGAGGTGGCAGAGAATAAATTCTCTCCCTCCACCCACAACAAAATAGTTGCACCCAAGAAATATGCACTATTTTAGAAGGAAGGACTCAGCCATAGACACTAGAGATCGGCCATATGAGGGAAGACGGGGAGCAGGGACACAGTGGGGTCGAATGTCCTATCCAAGAGGTCGGCCGACAGCAGCAACCCCCTTCGCCCCTGTACAAGGGGCGGTAGCTCCGTTCCGGCTCTTCCAACAACGAAGCACAACGCTCTCCGTCTAGGCCAGTCCCATCCTCACATGAGGGCGAGGCAATGCGGGTCGCCAGGGCTCCATCGACCATACTAATTTAAGGTACTACCTTAAGATAGCTTCATATGTATTCTTATCAAGTGGTGTGGGTGTGAGGAGTGAGAAAAAGAATAGGAAAGCGAATGAAAGCGTGGCCATTGGCTAATTTGGTAAGGAAAGTAGAAAGAGGAATAAATTGAGAGAGAGAGAGAGAGAGAGAGAGAGAGAGAGAGGTACTGGTGTGAGCTGCGAGGAGAGAGAGGGGGGGGGGTTATAACTTATAAGAAGAGACAAAAGGAGGGCAAAGTGGTGGGGATGGGTGGCGTGGACGAGCTAAGCATGCAGTGGGCCAGCGCTCTCGTAACGTGATTAGTGCTTAATTTCACAAGATCCAACTGGATCGTTTTGGCCGTTAGAGATAGGGGGAAGAAAGACATCCCCATGGCTCTTGTTTTGCTGCTAAATTTATGATATGGATTGGACTACTGACCTACCGTGTCCAAAAGGACACCACTAGAGAGAACGAGACTTATTCTAGAGATCCCAGATTAGAGCTAGTTATTTTGTGATGGTATTCTATATATCATGTCAAAAATATGTGTACTAATTAATTAATTAATACCGTTGAGATACAAGGAAAGTAGTTCAAAGATTCACATGCCTGATAATTAAAACAAATTGGCGTTCAATCCATCAATGGATCGAATTAATTATAGCTTTTAATTAACGTTGATCAACCCTTATGTTATAACATCCGATTCATTATACTATTATTCTTTAATTTTTGGTTCTTTTCATGTACAATAAAAAGATCAGAAATTAAAAAGAAATAATATAATGGATCCAATGTTATATGTTTGGCTAATAAGAACTAAATGAATGGCGGGATGGGGCATTAATTTGCTATAAGAACTTTGAATACCTTCTACAATATTCTGCTCATGGTTTCATGCTTTCAGATACATACAATATAGAATTTGTTTCATGCCATGTTAGTGGAGCTTATAAATTTATAATGGTCTGTGAAAATGGTCAAAGATTTATTGTATGTATCTTACCAAATTACTAAATATCAATATATGTATTCTTATCAAGTGGCTTTCCTCATCCAAGGCCTATTATCCTTGATGGATGCATGAGACAAGTTGCCATACAAGTAAAAAGATAAAATGGCATCTAAAAACCATTGCAGAAATAAGTTAGGGCAGTAATTTGGTAAGATATATATACCGAGAAAGTCCTCATATGTATCTTGGAAGAATGATGATTCCATTAGTAATGGAGGTGAGAATACTTGATCCAGACTATCATTAGTCTCAGTAATTGTGTTCCATGCATTACCATGAGCTGGCTGAAGTAGTTCTGCCTGGTTTTTATAATCATCAAGCCCATTCAACTTATCTGAGACAACCTGCATCGACTTGAAGTGGCTCTTGATGTCTGAAGGGAGATCTTTTGTATTCCTGGAGACACAGACTCAGAGGTAGGCACTGGGCTGTGCCGCCCATGGCACGGCACGGCACGGCCCAAGCCCAGTACCGGGCCATGCCGGGCCCAGAAAATTTTTTCTATTGGCCCAGCACGGCACGGCCCATGATGGGCATGGACCGGCCCACCGTGCCGTGCCGGCATGGCCCAACTGGGCCGACACGGCCCACCTGGGCTGTGCCTGGCACGGCCCAGGTGGCCCGTGCCTTGCACGCCTGGGCCGTGCATGGCATAAATTAAAAAATTTATAAAAAATTTTTTTTCTGATAAATTAAAAAATTATTAGAAATAAAGAAATTTTATTAATATAAAGCCACCTTAATGGTGGTGGGGGGTTTGGCATAGACCCCCTACCAGTTTATTAATTTAAAATCAAAATGATACAGAAGGGAAGGAGGCTAGGCCTGACCATCAGAATATATATAATAAGTAAGAAGAAAAAAATAGAAAGATCCCAACCGTCGGATCATCGCCGATCAGATGGATCGCAACTGTCGGATCGATCATCACCGATCAGGATCATGGCATGGATCGATCGCAACCATCGGATCGTCTTCGATCGGATCGATCGCAATTGTCGGATCCATCATCGCTAATCGGGATCATGGCTTGGATCGATCGCAACCGTTGGATCGTCTCTGATCGGATGGATCGCAACCGTCGGATCGAATATCGCCGATCGGGATCAGGGCTTGGATCGATCGCAACTGTCGGATCATCTCTGAACGAATCGATCGCAATCGTTCGATCCATCATCGTCGATCGGGATCATGGCTTGGATCGATCGCAACCGTCGAATCATCTCCGATCAGATTGATCACAATGATTCGATCGATCATCGTCGATTGGGATCATGGCTTGGATCGATCGCAACCATCGGATCGTCTACGATCGGATGGATCGCAACCGTCGGATCGATCATCGCCGATCGGGATCATGGCATGGATCGATCGTAACCATCGGATCATCTCCGATCAGATCGATCGCAATCGTCGGATCCATCATCGCCGATATGGATCATGGCTTGGATCGATCGCAATCATCGGATCATCTCTGATCGGATTGATCCCAACTGTTTGATCGATCATTGCCGATCGAGATCATGGCTTGGATCGATCGCAACCGTCGGATCATCTTCGATCAGATGGATTGCAACGTCGATCGATCATCATCGATCGGGATCATGGCTTGGATCGATCGCAGCCGTCGGATCGTCTTCAATCGAATTGATCGCAACGGTCGGATCGATAATCGTCGATCGGGATCATGGCTTGGATCGATCGCAACCGTCGAATCATCTTCGATCGGATGGATCGCAATCGTTAGATTTATCATCATCGATCGGCATCATGGCTTGGATCGATCGCAACAGTCGGATCGTCTTCGATTGGATCGATCATAATTGTCAGATCCATCATCGCCGATTGGGATCATGGCTTGGATCGATCGCAACTTTTGAATCGTCTCCGATCAGATTGATGGCAACGGTCCGATTGATCATCGTCGATCGGGATCATGGCTTGGATCGATCGCAATCATCAGATCATCTTCGATCGGATGGATCGCAACCATCGGATCGATCATCATCGATCGGGATCATGGTTTGGATCGATCGCAACCATCGGATCATCTCGATCGGATGGATCACAACCGTCGGATCGATCATCACCGGTCGGAATCATGGCTTGGATGGATTACAACCGTCGAATCATCTTCGATCGGATTGATCGCAACGATCGAATCAATAATCACCGATCGAGATCATGGCTTGGATCGATCGCAACCATCGGATCATCTTCGATCGGATGGATCATAATTGTTGGATCGATCATTGCCGATCGGGATCATGGCTTGGATTGATCGCAATTGTCGGATCGTCTCCGATCGGATCGATCGCAATCGTCTGATCCATCATTACTGATCAGGATCATGGCTTGGATCGATCGCAACCATCTGATCATCTTTGATCGGATTGATCACAACGGTCTGATCGATCATCGTCAATCGGATCATGGCTTGGATCGATTGCAATCGTCGGATCGTCTTCGATCGGATGGATCGCAACTGTCAGATCGATCATCGCCGATCGAGATCATGGCTTGGATCGATCGCAACCATCGGATCATCTTCGATCAATTGATCGCAATCGTCAGATCCATCATCGCCGATAGGGATCATAGCTTGGATCGATCGCAACTATTGGATCATCTCCGATCGGATTGATCCCAACTATCCGATCGATCATCGCCGATCGGGATCATGGCTTGCATCGATCGCAGCCATCGGATCGTCTCTGATCGAATTGATCGCAATGGTTGGATCGATAATCACCAATCAGGATCATGGCTTGGATCGATCACAATCGTCGGATCATCTTCGATCGGATGGATCGCAACTGTTGGATCGATCATCGCCGATCAGGATCATGGCTTGGATTGATCACAACTATCGGATCATCTCCGATCGGATCTATCGCAATCGTTAGATCCATCATCGCCGATCGGGATCATCGCTTGGATCGATCGCAACCGTCGGATCATCTCCGATCGGATTGATCATAACATTTCGATCGATCATCATCGATCAGGATCATGGCTTGGATCGATTGCAACCATCGGATCATCTCCGATCGGATCGATTGCAATTGTCGGATCGATCATCGCGATCGGGATCATGGCTTGGATCGATCGTAACCGTCGAATCATCTTTGATCGGATTGATCGCAACGGTCAGATCGTTCATCACCAATCGGGATCATGGCTTGGATCGATCGCAACCATTGGATCATCGCCGATCGGATGGATCGCAATCGTCGGATCGATCATCGCCGATCGGGATCATGGCATGGATCGATCGCAACCATCGGATCGTCTCCGATCGGATCGATCGCAATCGTTGGATCCATCATCGCCGATAGGGATCATGGCTTGGATCGATCGCATTCATCAGATCATCTCCGATCGGATTGATTCCAACTGTCCGATCGATCATTGTCGATCGGGATTATGGCTTGGATCGATAGCAATCGTCGGATCGTCTTCGATCGGATGGATTGCAACCATCGGATCGATCATCTCCGATTGGGATCATGGCTTGGATCGATCGCAACTATCGGATCGTCTCTGATCGGATCGATCATAATCTTTGGATCCATCATTGCCGATCGGGATCATCGCTTGGATTGATCGCAACCATCGGATCGTCTCCGATCGAATTGATCGCAACATTCTGATCGATCATCGTCGATCGGGATCATGGCTTGGATCGATTGCAACCGTCGGATCATCTCCGATCGGATCGATCGCAATCGTCGGATCAATCATCGTCGATCGGGATCATGGCTTGGATCGATCATAACCGTCGGATCGTCTTCGATTAGATTGATCGCAACGGTCCGATCGTTCATCGCCGATCGGGATCATGGCTTGGATCGATCACAACCATTGGATCATCATCAATCGGATGGATCGCAACCGTTGGATTGATCATCGCCTATCAGGATCATGCAATGGATCGATCGAAACCGTCGGATCATTTTCAATCGGATCGATCGCAATCGTCGGATCCATTATTGCCGATCAGGATCATGGCTTGGATCGATCGCAACCATCGGATCATCTCTGATCGGATTGATCGCAATGGTCGATCGATCATCATCGATCGGGATCATGGCTTGGATTGATCGCAATCATCGGATCATCTTCGATCGGATGGATCGCAACCATCGGATCGATCATCGCCGATCGGAATCATGGCTTGGATCGATCGCAACCATCTGATCGTCTCCGATCGGATGGATCGCAACCATCGGATCAATCATCGCCGATCGAGATCATGGCTTGGATCGATCGTAGCCATCGGATCATCTCAATCAGATTGATCGCAATGGTCGGATCGATAATCGCAGATCGGGATCATTGCTTGGATCGATCGCAACCATCGGATCATTTCTGATCGGATGGATCGCAATCGTTGGATCGATCATCGCCAATCGGGATCATGGCTTGGATCGATCACAACCGTCGAATCATCTCCGATCGGATCGATAGCAATCGTTGGATCCATCAATGCCGTTCGGGATAATGGAAACGTTGGATCGTCTCCGATCGGATTGATCGCAACAGTCCGATCGATCATCGTCGATTGGGATCATGGCTTGGATCGATCCCAATCGTCGGATCATCTTCAATCGGATAGATCGCAACCGTCTGATCGATCATTGCCGATCGGGATCATGGCTTGGATTGATCGCAACCGTTGGATCGTCTCTGATCGGATTGATTGCAATCATGGATCCATCATCGCCGATAGGGATCATGGCTTGGATCGATCGCAACCATCGAATCATCTCCGATCTAATTGATCCCAACCGTCGGATCGATAATCGCTGATCGGGATCATGGCATGGATCGATCACAACCATCGGATCGTCTCCGATCGGATCGATCGCAATTGTCGGTTCCATCATCACTGATAGGGATCATGGCTTGGATCGATCGTAATCATCGGATCATCTCCAATCGGATTGATCCCAACTGTCTGATCGATCATCGCCGATCGGGATCATGGCTTGGATCGATCGCAACCGTCGGATCGATCATCACTGATCAGGATCATGGCTTGGATCGATCGCAACTGTCAGATCATCTTTGATCGGATTGATCGCAATTGTTGGATCCATCATCGCTGATTGGGAACATCGCTTGGATCGATCGCAACCGTCGGATCGTCTCCGATCGGATTGATCGCAATGTTTCGATCGATCATCATCGATCGGGATTATGGCTTGGATCGATTGCAACCGTCGGATCATCTTCGATCGGATCGATCGTAATCATCGGATCGATCATCGCTGATCGGGATCATGGCTTGGATCGATCGTAATCATCGGATCATCTTCGATCGGATTGATTGCAACGGTCCGATTGTTCATCGCCGATCGGGATCATGGCTTCGATCAATCACAACCATTGGATCATCGCCGATCGGATGGATCGCAACCATCGGATCGATCATCGCCGATCGGGATCATGGCATGGATCGATCGCAACCGTCAGACCGTCTCCGATCGGATTGATAGCAATCGTCGGATTCATCATCGCCGATATGGATCATGGCTTGGATTAATTGCAACCATCGGATCATCTCTGATTGGATTGATCCCAACTGTCCGATCAATCATCGCCGATCGGGATCATGGCTTGGATCAATCGCAACCATCGGATCGTCTCGATCGGATTGATCGTAATGGTCGGATCGATAATCACCGATCGGGATGATGGCTTGGATCGATCGCAACCATCGGATCGTCTTCGATTGGATGGATCGCAACCGTCGGATCGATCATCACCGATCGGGATCATAGCTTGGATCAATCAAACCATCGGATCATCTCCGATCGGATCGATCGCAATCGTTGGATCTATCATCGCCGATCGGGATCATCGCTTGGATCGATCGCAACCATCGGATCATCTCCAATTGGATTGATCGCAATGTTCCGATCGATCATCGTTGATCGGGATCATGGCTTGGATCGATTATAATCATTGGATCATCTTCGATCGGATCGATCATCGCCGATCGGGATCATGGCTTGGATCGATCGTAACTATCGGATCATCTCCGATCAGATTGATCACAATGGTCGGATCGTTCATCGCCGATCGGGATCATGGCTTGGATCGATTGCAACCATTGGATCATCACCAATCAGATGGATCGCAGCCGTCGGATCGATCATCGCCGATCGGATAATGGCATGGATCGATCGCAACCGTCGGATCATCTCCGATCGGATTGATCGCAATCATCGGATCCATCATCGCCGATAGGGATCATGGCTTGGATCGATCGCAATCATCGGATCATCTCCGATTGGATTGATCCCAACTGTCCAATCGATCATCACGATCGGGATCATAACTTGGATCGATCGGAACCATCGGATCATCTTCGATCGGATGGATCACAATCGTCGGATCGATCATCGCCGATCGGAATCATGGCTTGGATCGATCGCAACCGTCGAATCATCTCCGATCGGATCGATAGCAATCGTTGGATCCATCATCGCCGATCGGGATCATCGCTTGGATCGATCGCAACCATTGGATTGTCTCCGATCGAATTGATCGCAATGTTCTGATCGATCATCGTCGATCGGGATCATGGCTTGGATTGATTGCAACCGTCGGATCATCTCCGATCGGATCGATCACAATCGTCGGATCGATCATCGCCGATCGGGATCATGGCTTGGATCGATCGTAACCGTCGGATCGTCTCCGATCGGATTGTTCGCAACGGTTCGATCGTTCATCGCCGATCGAATCATGGCTTGGATCGATCGCAACCATTAGATCTTACCGATCGGATGGATCACAATCGTCGGATTGATCATCGCCGATCGGTATCATGGCATGGATCGATCGATCGCAACTGTCGGATCGTCTTCGATCGAATCGATCGCAATCGTCGGATCCATCATCGCCAATCGGGATCATGGCTTGGATCAGCTGGCTGGAGCCGGTGCCTTGGTGCACAGTGTGCGCCTAGGCACCGGTCGTGCCATGGCACAGCCCCCAAAATGGCCCAGAAGGGCCATTTTGGGCATGGCCCATCAGGCATGGCCCTGCTGGGCCGTGCCAGGCATGGGGTTACGGGCCGTGTAGAATTTAAATTTTTTTTATCGGGCTGTGCCTGGCATGGCCCATTTGTTAATGGGCCATGCTAGGCACGGCACGGCAATTTTTCTGGCACGATGGGCACGGCACGGCCGAGCGCCTATGCCTACATAGACTTCTGGTGGGGCGAAAACTAATCGTTGTTTTCTTTGATTTGGAACAGCATCTACCACTTTTCGGGAAGCACCTGTTGAGAGAGGTATGAAGAAGTGTTCAGACCCATCATCACTGCTCTTGTCTTGGGACTGTTCCGTGTTGTGTGGATCGGTTCAATGTAACAAAACTCTTTATGCACCCCGTACCAAGTCTTAGTTCAATAGTAGTATGGTATGATATGCCCGACATGGATGATATGCACAGGCACGACATACTAGCTTTGTCTCTCTCCAACCCTTCTTGATGAGCCAAACTACAATTGATTTTAACCTTGACATTGGAGTTCAGATACAAGACAAGAGCTAGACGTGCCTTGGCTCAGAGGAGAACCGTCAGGATGAAACCGATCAGGGTGAGTCTCGTGTTCAAAGGCAGTGGCAGCTTTGCCAAGGTCGTTTCTCTCATTGCTCTGAGGTGGTGCACAGGTGGGGATGACGGCAACGTAGGTGGAGGGGGGCATGGCTTTGGCTTTGGTGGGGATGACGACTGTGGGCATGGCTTTGGTTTTGGTGGTGGTGAGGGTGATTTCTTCTTAGAAGTAGGACAGGTGGGGCAAGCAAGGGAAGGAAGGAGTGATGTGAGGAGCAGGAGGCCAGCCACCACAAACTTCCCATGCATGCGTCGAAAGAGAATTGAGATAATGGATGGGAGGAGTTTTTCTTTGACTTATTTCGATAAAAAGAATCAAGTGCTTTAAGGATCGTGCGTGCCTGTGCTTCGTTCTGTTTGAAGACTAGTCTTTAAGATTCATGCAGCAGACGTTGTCTTCTCCGATCTCCAGCGATCGTTGTCTTCTCCGGCTGTGTGTCAAGTGGGTTACTCTCTTCGCTGGTCCCTCATCTCCCATGGCGGCGGATGGAGGTGTTGCTGGTCGGATGTCTGGGAGGAAGGGGGTGTCTTCCGGCTTTCACTGGGTCTCGCCGTCTCCCTCGCCGGTGGAGGTGGCGAGGCTGGAGGCGTTGTTTCCTGATGTGGTGCGTGTTCCTGTGCCGGAGTTGGAGGCAAAATGGATGGATGGCAGGCGAGGGCCATTCTTGCCCGTTCGTACCATAAATGGGTTCCGGTAGCTGCGCTGATCAGGGAGCTCAGGCATGCCGGCATCCAGGGTGAGATCATCCCTATTAGTTTGGCATTCCGATGTCATATCCTTCGTTTTGAAGATCCGAGCATCTGTGACGTGGTGCTGAATCGGCCATGGGTGGTGAACGGCCAGGTCATTGGGATGGAACCATGGCGGCCGGAGTTCATCCCGTCTCAGGGTGCCATTTCCTCTGCTTTGATGTGGGTGCGGCTGCTGAATCTTCCAATGAAATTTTGGAAGGAAGATTTTCTCAGGACGATCCTTGCTCCAGCGGGGGAGTTCATCAGTGCGGACGCTGACACTTTGGTGAAAAGCAGAGGCGGCTTTGCCAGGGCGTGCTTGAGGGTCGATCTTCGTCGTCCTCTTCGTCCGGGGACACGAATTCAGGGGATTAACCTCCCATTTTGGCAGCAGTTTGCTTTTGAGAATCTGGAAGGCATTTGCTCAAGTTGTGGTTCTCTGCACCTTGAAGGCCCTTGTTCTCAGTCGGCTGGCTCAGTTGCTGAAGGAGATGCATCGTGCCTTGTTTTTGGTCCGTGGATTGCGCTGTGCATCAACGACGGCCTGGCAATGGATCTCAGAAGGAGGTGGGGAAAATGTCTCAATCGGTTCCTCCGTAGGGAGCCCCTGGTAGCAGATTGAATCCCCAGAAGCTAAAGCCAGTTATCGGCTCTGTTGAAGAAGATGCTGAGGGCTGGAGTATGCCGGTGAAGGTGGCTCGACGGAGGCTGCCTTCTTCTTCAAGGGTGGTGTTGGATCCAGGCATTGCATCGGGACACTCTGAGGTGGATGAGAATCAAGGGAGCTCAGTCAAGGGGGTTGTGCCGGGTAAGGTCGAGCGTGCCGGTTTTCCCTCTTCTGCCTTGGTGCCGGTTGTTAAGGAGGGCCCCCCTGTGCTGAGTCTGAATCAGCCTTTTCTGAAGAAGAATCCTTTTGCTGCTTTGGGATCCAAGTTGGGTCATGATGGTTATCAGGATAATAGGGATGCTTGTCCAGGTCCCCTTAAGCGGGCCAGACCGATTGATTGTCAGGCTCCGAGATCTACTTCCAAAATTGAGAAGCGTAAGGGGAAAGGCAAGACATCGAAGTCTAAAAGTATTGGGGGAAACATTTATCTATAGACAGCTTGACTTTATCCTCCTACAGGCAGGAAGGTGGTCAAGAGGCTGCGATGCCCAGCTTGGATAGGGCAATCAGGTTTTCGACGGAGGCTTCAGATATAGATAATTCGGGCTTGAGCCCAGCTCCCTTGCTAGTGGCTCAATCCCCTCGGGATTCTATTGACTTGGTTGGTCTAAAGGCCGGTTCATCAATGATAGTTGAGGGCGGCATCTCATCAAATGAGTGCCTTCCTGATACTACGATGGGGGAGGACCTGAATGGGGTCCCAGCTACGTCTAGTTTATAAATGAAGATCTTAATTTGGAATGTTAGAGGAGCTCGAAAGCCTTCATTTTGATACTCCTTTGGCAGAATGTTGCAGTTATATAAATTTGATATATGTGTTCTTTTGGAAACCAGGATGTCGGGTGACAGTCTGGCTCAGTTTAGGAGATAGATATCCCGGTCTTGGTCTTCGTATGCGGTGGAAGCTGTTGGTATGTCAGGGGTTATTCTGGCTATTTGGCGTGCCTCTGCTATTACGGTTGACGCTTTTCATCAGTGCAACTAGCAGATTAGTCTTGTTGTCTCTGAGGGGTCATATGATCCCTGGTTTTTATTGGCTGTTTATGCCAGCACGGATTATCGGGAGAGACAGGTTCTGTGGGCTGAGTTGCTCTCACTCCTTGATTAAGGTCTCCCATCCATTGTCGCTGGTGACTTTAATTGTATCACTGAGGCTACTAAGAAGCGTGGGGGTAGACAGGTTACGGCCTCAGCTGACATATGTGAATTTAGAACCTTTATTGGGTCTTCGGGGCTCTTGGACTTGGGGTATACTGGGACCTAGTTCACTTGGTGTAATAACCATCAGGGCTCCGCTCGTGTTTGGGAGAGACTTGACAGCAATGGCTTCGCCTCAGTGGCTTCATATGTTTCCTGCGGCTACTGTCTCACACCTTCCGAGGATTGGCTCTGATCATTGCCCCATTTTGATCTCTACGGAGGTTGATCTGTACCTAGAAAGACAGTTTAGATTTGAGCAGTTTTGGACGATTCATTCTGCTGCTTGGTCTATTATTACTTAGATTTGGCATCTTCCTATCAGGGGAAATGCTATTTATCGTTTATCCCGACGTCTTATAATGGCCAGACGCCGTCTTTCCAGATGGAATAGGATGGAGGTGGGGGATCTGGTTAGACAGGTTGAACAGGTTGAAGCCGACATTACTACCCTGCATACTAAGAGGACCAGGATGGGTTTCTGTTGGATTCTGACCTCTCTTCTCTTCGGGATAAGCTGGCTCGTCATCACTCTCTCCTTCGTCAGTAGGAGATGTACTGGAGGCAGAGATCCAGGGCTCAGTGGATATGTGAGGGGGATCGTAATACCATATTCTTTCATCAAGCCACTTTAAAGCGGCGTGCCGCTAATAGGATTCGGAGGTTAGTTGATGCGGAGGGCCACAATCTGGAAGATATCCACTCTATTCGTGAATTGCTTATCCAGTTCTTTCAGTCTAGATGGGCTGAGTCCACTGGGATGGGGCTCCGGTTGTGCCGGTTCCTGATTCTCGGAAGGTTTCGCCCCGGGAGAATGACATGCTTATCAAGCCAATCTATGAGGAGGAAATTCGGATGGCTCTTTGGGAGCTTGGTCCGAATAAGGCCCCTGGACTTGATGGATTTTCGCCTTTTTTTTACCGCCACTACTGGGATATTGTTGGGCACGAGGTGATCCAGGCTATTCAGATTGTGTTCCAGTCTAAGAGTATTCCTTTGGATTGGAACCGGACTTTTATTACTTTGGTGCCTAAGCGTTCAGAGGCTTCTCTCCCACAGCATTTTCGGCCTATTTCTCTATGCACTACTTTGTATAAGGTATGTGCTCGCCTCTTAGCTAGCCGTCTTCGTCTAGTGCTTCCTCACCTCATCTCTGTTGAATAGGGGGCGTTTATTAGAGGGCGCTCTATTTCAGATAATGTCCTCATTGCTCAGGAGTTTATGCATGATCTTCATAGAGCACCGGCTAGTACATGTCTTATGGCGGTCAAGCTTGATATGGAGAGAGCGTATGATAGGTTGAGTTGGATTTTTCTTCACCGCTCTCTTTAGGAGTTTGGGTTTGATGATTTGTTTATTGAGTGGATCATGACATGTATCCAGCGGCCTTCATTTTCTCTGATCATCATTGGGTGCTCGACTGAGTTTTTCTCTTCTTCTGTGGGGCTGAGGCAGGGGTGCCCATTATCCCCTTTGTTGTTTATTTTGGCTGCGGATGATCTTTCCCGCGCTCTTCATCAGGCTCAGCTTGATCGTCGGATCATCCCGTTTATGGCAGGGTGTCAGGGTATTTCGGTCTCTCATCTTCTTTTTGCTGATGACTGTATTCTTCTGGGTCAGGCCTCCATTGATAATGCGGCTTCCCTTCACTCTATTCTCCAGCGCTATTGTCAGGCTTCGGGTCAGAGGGTTAACTCTCTTAAGTCTTCTATATGTTTTAGTCCGAAGACTACTAGATCTACCAGGAAAGCCATTATCAGTTTGTCTGGAATCACTATTCAGACTGACCGATTTATGTATTTGGGGATCCCTATTACTGGTAGACGTCCCCGCTGTTCTGACTTTGCTGAATTAGAGAGGCGAGTCCGTCAGCATATTGAGGGATGGCATGTCACTAGTTTATCTATGATGGCTCGGGTCATCATTATTCGGTCAGTTCTCTCTTCTCTTCCGCTATATCTGCTGTCGAATGCTGCCATTCTGATTACTTGCCTGAGGAGGATTGAGAGATGCTTTAGAGATTTTTATGGGCCTCTATGCAAGATGGTCATGACATTCATTTATTATCCTGGGACATAGTATGTATGCCAATCCAAGAAGGAGGTCTCGGAATTCAATCTCTGATTGTTAGAAGAGAAGCTCTTCTTGCCAGACATGCTTCGCGATTCCTTCTGAAGCCGCAGTGTCTTGGAGCTCTCTGATGCGAGCTAGATATGGTGAGTGGTCATCCGGTTTGCTCATTCTTTCGGCCCGGGGATCTTCCTCCTTTTGGAAGGAGGTTTACAGATACTGTCAGTTTATCTAGGATAACATCTCATGGACTATTGGAGATGGTGATTCGATTGATGTCATTAAGGATACTTGGATTTCTAAGCTCCTTATGTCGCGATGGCCCTCTTTTATTAATATGGAAGCCCCTCCCAGTTTAAGGGTTAAGGATTTGATTTCCTTAGATCATTCCTCCTAGGATATTCCGGTGGTGTCCTGGTTATTTGGGGCGGAGTTGGCTCGGCGGATTCTCTCGTTGCCTATTATGCCTGGTCGCTCTATTGATTCTAGGATCTGGCAGAGATCTTGCCTCTCTAGGGCCCCCTCCAGGGATCTTATGAAGGTGTTCAAACCTCAGTCTCAGCGGTCGAAGGATGCTGCGTGGATTTGGAAGCTTCCCATCTTGCCCAGGGTTCAGCTATTTATTTGGAAGCTTCTATGGGACTGCCTTCCAACCTGTGTCTTTCTATCTCGGAGGGGTCTCTCAATTCAGCCGATTTATCCGCTCTGTAGGCAGGAAGAGGAGACTTCTGACCACGCTATCTTTCTATGTCCCAGAGCTAGTTGGATATGGTATTTGATGGGTTATTCTAGCAGACTGGATAGTATGGACTCCCCGCGCTCCTCTTTCTTCTATGATATCCGGGAGGGCTCTCAGCATCAGCGAGGTCTCTGGGCTGCAACGGCTTATCACATTTGGTTGTCAAGGAACCAACTCATCTTCTCGATCGACAGTATTTCTCCTCATATGACTGTGAGAAAGATTAGAGCGCTGATGGCGGACCTAGCCTACGTCAGTCATGCTGTTGGTTTTGACTCTTCTGGCCACTGGGGTTCCCCTGCTGCTTTGGTAGCGAATAGGCATACAGTTTTCTTTTCTTGGGAGCCCCCCCTTCAGGGGTAATCAAAATCAACTTCGATGGGAGTGTCCGAGGCAGAGTTGCTGGTTCTGGTTTCATCATTCGGGGGCCGTCAGGAGATTTGGTGGCGGCGGGTGGTTTTGCTACTCTAGACTCCTCTGTCCCACTGGCTGAGCTCTATGCAGCTTGGGCGGGGATTTCTTATGCTGTTCAGATTCTCCAGACTCATAGGATCATGATTGAGGGGGATTCTATGACGGTTATCTTGTGGCTACAGAAGTAGGCTTGTTTTGATAATTCCTCTAATCCGATCCTTAGGGATATCTGGTATATCCTGCAGGAGATTGGCACTGTCTAGATCCGTCATATTTACCGTGAAGCCAATGCGGCGGGGGATTGGGTGGCTACTTTTGTGGCCCAGCATGCCGGATCATGGGTTTGGAAGCCGGATGATTTATGTCCTCTTCTTTTACAGCAGATTTTGTATTTAGATGTTTCTGGGCTGATTCATACTAGACTTATATGATCGCCCGTTTGTACCACAAAAAAAATGGAGGGGAGGATAATGATATGGCGTATTTATAGCGCGCACACACCCGCACTCACGCTATTCTGAACCCATTCACGTTGTTTATGGGTGGTTGGTGGATTTGCCAAAATTTACTGCGCCAGCTTGCTTACACAGTTTAATCCAAATAGCTGCCCTCATGTTCCCCTCAGAGTTTCTTACGCACTTTTCCTTTTACTTTTGATAGTTTACTCCAAATAAGAAACTTTAATACAATAAGAAAGAAGAAAAAAATAGCATAAGTATACATATGAGGACTTTCTTGGTATATATATCTTACCAAATTACTGCCCTAACTTATTGGTTTTTAGATGCCATTTTATCTTTTTACTTGTATGGCAACTTGTCTCATGCATCCATCAAGGATAATAGGCCTTGGATGAGGAAAGCCACTTGATAAGAATACATATCTTATCACAATGCTCAGTTCACAGACCATTATAAGAATAAATATATTACATACAATATTTATTCTTATCATGTGTAATGCTACCGCCCCTTGTACGGGGGTGAAGGGGGTTGCTGCTATTGGCCGACACTGTTTGTGGCTGAGTCCTCTCTCCTAAAATAGTGCATATTTCTTGGGTGCAACTATTTTGCTATGGGTGGAGGGAGAGAATTTATTCTCTGCCACCTCAGCCTTTGGCTGATCAAATCATTTGGGATGTTGCGAAATAGAGAGAGAGAGGGAGGAGACCAATGTGGCCGTTATAAATGTACATGTCATGAATGTGGCATGTCATAAATGCCTTAGCGCATGCGGAAGAGAGCCAACTGGCTGTGGAGAGGTGGGATAGAAATGGAAATTGAAGTCGTCTGGGAGGAGAGGCCGCCTAGGAGCATAGGACCGCCTAAGAAAAAGTTGTCTTTAGAAAGATCGCCTGGTAGGAGGCTGCCTAGAAGCACAGAGCCACCTAGGAGGAAGTCGTCTTGAGGAAGGCTACCTAGGAAGAGGCCATCTAGAAATTACTTATCAAGGTCAAGCTCAGATACGATCATTATAGCTCATGAAGTCAATTGGCCCCATCAATTGCCTTGCTACATTAGGCTGAAAATATTTTAGGTAGGATTTGTGCTTTGTTAACTCTGACCCAGTTTAACTTTATGTTCAAAAAATCTAATCTAATATTTAGCTTCTCAGGTGATTGGCTTTATAAAAATATAGTAGATCCAACAGGGTTGTTTGTTTAGGATGGGATTTAGGATGATTAGAATCAAGTAAAGTAATTAGTTCTTTTCAAGTAATTAAAAATATAGTTGATTATATAGAAAATGACAATTTGAAATAAAATTTAAGAATCAATCTAAGCCTGAATTTTGATTCAATTTTTTAATTTTATTTGACATATTGATCATTCGCTTTTCATTCGCTTTTCACTTGGTTCGGTTATACGTATGAAGTTGAGAGGAATTCAGATAGCATCAGTTGGATAGAATAGACTTTTCTGGTTAGGCGTATGCTATGAAATCAGACACAGCAAAATGTTTCAGCAGTTTAGGTGTGGAGCTAAGGTTTATGGGCGGTTCCAAGCTCATCATGCCTTTCATTTATCAGTTGTTGGCCTTATGCGGTCTGATGGACTCCAATTGCTTGTGTTTGAAGCACTTGGGAAGTGCTTATAGTAAACAGCATGCCATATGTTCACTTGGTGGAAAAACAAGATTATTATGGTTGCTTGTACAGCTTAAAATTTCAAAACTAACTTGATTACAAAAAACTTCTACAAATATTTGTAAAAAAGAATAAGAGCTCTAACAAATATAAGAACTCTTATTTTCCTTCAACATCAATTTTTATTTATGATGGACAATAATGTTTTCTTGAATATATAAAGATAATATTAATTATAGTTATTGAAGATGCGAGATAGCAAAGTTTTTGTACTTAGATCAAATAACTTGATATTGAACCCAATTTTAGCAAGGCTTGGATGCTTAAAAGTAATTCCAAAAGCTATCCTCTATTATAGCTTTTTTCTACATGCATCCTATCTAAAAACAAACAAAAATAGAGAGGAAGAAGAGAGCGGTAAATTTGCAAGCATATTAGACAACTTGGACAGTTCAAAAATATCCCTCCTTTATTCAATTTTTATATTTTAAAATAAAATGCTATTCCTCTAGTTTTAAAAATGTTTGGATGGAATTGATTTTTTTCAACTGAATAATTTCGACCTTTAAAAAATAAAGTTAAAAAAAATTTATTAAGAAACTAAAAAGAGCCTAGAACATTGAAACTAAAAAAATTTAAATAATTTTATCATTTTTCATCTTACTTTTTTATTTTAATATTAACAAAGTATTGATGATATTTTCATCTTTTTTTATTAATTTAATTCAAACATATTTAATATTTGCATCTAAAATATTTTACTTTTTACTCACTAGCATAACTAAATATAATTAATAAAAAAATTTATATTTTTAACATTTGCACAAGTTTTTCTGTATTTTTTATTAAAATCTCATATGAAATGCATCCTTAAACTCAAGTTGCGACGACCTGCAAATCATTGTATACTATCTCATTTTATCTCAAAATTTGGATAAAACTCCTACAAACAACGCTAACAAGGGCAGGGTCATTCTTTGGAAAGAGAGAGAGAGAAAGAGAGAGAGAGAGAAGAGGAGGGAACCTTAACCCTTCATTGGAACAGGAAAGGGAACAATATATGGGAATAGGACAGATATGGGCATATGGCAGAAGTATTAACATCTTACCTGAAACAGAGACAACAATAACTTGCCTGGATGCACTTTTGGAGGAGCGTCTGCTGGGCGTAGCTACAGGTTGGCAGCCTTCACGAGTAGGCTTGTCTATAATTTAAAGGTTCCAATATGATCCATAGGTTAAGTTTTGAGAACTCTTCAGAGTTAGAACTTTGATGTACTATTTAGAATTCTCCTAACCACTAATTCCATCTTCTTATTCAACGTACTTTGCAAGCTCAAAAAATAGCAAACTGAGTTTTTCTTTTAGGTCTCGCCATTTCTCCTATCAAACTTTTTCATCATGCTAAAGGTTAAGGTATGCCCATAGAACTGCACTTTATAGCATATAGCACTGAAATAACTCAAAAGCATAGCATTTGTTAATGTAAAATTTTTCGCGCTGTTTTAGGCACCATACGCCCGAACATTATAAAAGGCTGTTGTAGAACATAGTACAGTAGTATGTGTCCAAAACTACTATAGCGGTCACCATTATGAGTTTTTAAAAATATTTAATATGGTTATCGATGCATTAAATTGGTCAATGGCAAGATGCACTAGCCTGGTTTATTTGACCAATATAAAGGAAGCTTAAGAAAGGTTCCTAGTAGAACGCATCTCAACAAGTTATAATTAGCAATTTCACATTATTAAGTTCTCTTAGAAAGCTATAGACCATCTGGTAGCCAATATGATGGTAAAATTTTACAATCTAGGATGGTTTTTTTGGACGAAATGTTGGGTTGAGCCCACCCCAAAGCCTAAGACAAATACCCCAACTGTTGTGTCAAACTAAACCTTTTTTCTTTTGTAGCTTACACCAACTAATATTTACCTCCATATCTTCTTCAAATAAATTTAGGATTCCAAATGAACGTAATAGAATTGGAATAGAGATGCCCAAATCACATCTAGATTGGATGATTTAAGCTCCCATACAAACAAAACGAAAGCCACCCTAGAATGAAGGAATCTAAAATTAAAGGGAAACAAGAGAATGGACCTACAGGTGAAATTGATCAAAACCATGGGGTGGGCCAAGGTAGCAAGAATCTTCATAACAACCTCCCACAATGTGAGACCTAAGTCGCCATGCCTTGCGGAGAGGGGAACAAGGATTGTGCACAGAGGAAAGGACGATACGTAAGAACTATTGACTTCTTAGGTTGCATGGAAATGGATGTGAGGAGAGGAAAGAAGGCAAAAGGAGAAAGATAAAAAGGACAATTCTCTTTGATTGGGGTTTGGATGCTTTAAGTTGTCTTTAGGATCCTAGTCAGGTCCCAGAGGGATATAGTTAGGCTTAAAATTTATTAACACTTCGAGTTTAAGCTTATCCAAGAAATTAAATGCACCTCGGTTTCAGGTCCAAACCTACCCCATGACCCTAAACCCACAGCCCAGGCCCAGGGGTTTGGCCTTCATGCACTCAAACCAAGTCTATTCAGTCAGCAAATAACACTGTGCACCATGTGCTCTAAAGGAATGATAGAAAAGAAAAAGTCCTCCTGCACCGCGCGTAATGTTAGAGCATATGCATTGCCCACGCTGGTTGACTGCGTGCGTGTGTGGCTGCGCATGCGGAGCGCAAAAGAATAAAAATATTTTTGAATATGTGCGCCGCACACACGCGGGGTGCATGCATCATACATCCCGAACTATGCACAAAGAGCTTTTTCATATCGAAACCTACTGGGCCACTTTTGTGCAACAAGAACTAGCACGAATGAATACGACCTATAAGATGGCTTCGAGTCCACTAAGCTTTACACCGTTTCAAGGGTTAGTTTCAGTTTTTATATGTTATTGATTCTTTATTTATTCTTTGGATTAATTGCTGGCAAGCTATTGCAAATTAGGATGAATCAGAGAAAATGACTCAGAATGCCCGACATCAATGGGACATGCAGAATGATGTTGTCCTGACATTTGGAACGACAAGCCGTCCTGGCATCAATGGGACATGCAGAGATCAACACGTTGGGGCGCACCATCACTAATGCCGATAGGAGTATTATAGTGGAGTATCCACTATATTTTATTATTTTGAAGTCCTGTAGCAACCTATGAGGAGATCAGAGGCGTAGAAGGTGATAAAGCAGAAGAGAATTCATCCTAACTGTGACATAGCCCATGCCAGTGTTAATAGTTTAATCATTACAAGTTGTCTCTTTGACTTATCTTAAATGTAATAATTTGATGTCTAATGTATAAAACATTAGTGTTGTTGATATATATAGATATATTTATCTTATTTATGAAATAGATTTTTTATTCTTAAATTTAATTTTCATCTATAAATTTCATTAGCATGCATTAAATATATTATAATTTAAAAATAATTTTAAATTTATAAGAATAAAAATTTGATGAAATTTTATTAGTTAATGATGGATTAGTGATAGAAATAATAGTGATGGATTAGTGATGAAAATATTATTGATTAATTAGTGATGGAACAATAATGGATGACTGATGACACGCATTTCGTCAATAATCTATCACTAAACTATGATTGAATATTCGTGACGGACTAGTGATGAAAGTTTTAGTGACTAAATTTTTCAATAATCCGTCACTAAATTATGTAAATTGTGATGGAATAGTGATGAAAATATTTGTGACGGAATAGTGATGGAATAATGAGTGATAGATAATTCATCACTAATCCGTCACAATTTAGTGACTGATAGTTCGTCACTAATCCGTCACAATTTAGTGACGAAAAATATGTTCCGTCCCAAATTTTTGACGACATATTCCGTCACAAATCCGTAACTATTATTTTGTGACGGACCTCTTTCCGTCACTAAATTTAGTGACGGCAAAAATAGTGACGATAAGATTTTCATCACTAATCTATCACTAAATTCAATTTGTGACGGAATAGTGATGAAAATTTTTATCACTATTTTTTGTTTTCTTGCAGTGCTAAGAAAGGAAAGACCTTTCTCATATATGTATATTATTTTTTGAAAAGCATTTCCTTTGGTTCACAAGAAAGAAAGTTGATCGACCCAAGCAACCAATTATTTAATGTTACTCAATATGAACAAGAGGAGATATAGCATTAACCTAATAGTAGCAATCAATAGCTAGTAATATAATATGTTCTTTTATTCTTCAATCATGATCAAGGATCATATTAGCTACAGTAATCGTTACATGGAAGAGATTATGAGGTTATTTGGAGTGAACCTTTTCATCCAAATTTTTAGATATTTTAGTCAACATCTAAAATATCCAAATTTAAGAATATAACGTTACCAGAGGGAGGGGTTTTAATTTTTGATTTCCAGTGTTAATCTTTCTTTCTCATGATGTGGGTATAATTTCTATATTTTTCTATCAAAATTGCCCCTCACCTTTAAATACATTTTCTTACCAAAAGGTGCCACCCACTCTTTACCATTTGGCTAGATAATGGAACCCCGACAAATGAAAAATGCTTGCGAAGAGGAACTCACCATCATCCTTCCATCGCCCATGTAGCCCTTTTTTGCTAAAAAAACTCAACAGAAAAATAGTAAAGCAACGCTTCCACAAGTATGCCATTCTTTGTCTAAGGATTTATTTCCTTTTTTTTCTCAAATCAGCAAAAGAGAGAGAGAGACAGAAGGAAAGCACTTTGCCAATGTTTTTCTTGCCATAATTGACTTAAGATAGAGACTCCCTAACAAAAGAGAGAGGGTGGGTATTAAAAGGATGATTTTTGTTTCGCCGATTTTCCTTTTTCTTTTTTGCTTTTCATTTGTTACGGCTATTTTGTTCCTTTTTTTCTCACTTATTTATGTTACTTATATACAGGAAGAGTAAGGATACAAGTAATATCCATATTCTTTTAAGTAGAATGAGAAATGAGCCATATTTTTATTCTATTAGTTATAAAAAATTTTATCCAAGAATAAGAATATAAGTCATATCCCTACTCTTTTAACTAAAGAAGAGATGAGAGATTACAATTGAAGTCTTTTTTGCCTCCATCTCTTAAAACCGCATCAGAGTGGCAAACATATCTTCCACCTCCGGATCGTGGGTAAGGAAATTCATGGCCGAAGGATCGATCCGAGGAGCGTCAGCCTATGGAGCTTTCATCCACCTAGCCTCTTCCATTAAGATCTTAATTTGCGAAGCCTCGACACTTCAGCTCCAGCCGGAAAAACTTCAGTATGGGCATCCCCTCCACTCGGTAGCTCTTCTTCTTCTTCTTCAAGCATTTCCTCATCCCCAACAGGCTCCATCAGAGCCTCGGCTTCCTCCACGGCTTCTCCCAATACTTCGGAAGAAAGTCCCCTAACAAAAAATCCCTTGTGAACTCCAATTGTTGATTCAATTTCTCCCTCAACTTCCGCCGGCTCTTCCTCGGGCAACTCCACTTGAGTTTCGGCGGTGGTGACTATCTCTGTCGCCCCCTCAATTAAAGTGGGGGCCTCTCTCTCATCAATATACAGCATCCTAGGGCTACCAACCTCCGTTAAGCGAGGCTGATCAGCCTCGAGCGAAGGGATTATCGGATAGACCGGTGACATCCCCTCGGGGTCGTCTGATACGACTATTATTTGAAGGGAAAAGCTTCAACAACTTCCTTCAATCTTTCCCCAACAACTTGTTCCTCCTCCACTACCATACCTCCCTCCGGCAGGGAGGGCTCATCAACCATGGCCGACGCACCCGCTTCCCCCTTCTTGGGAGTGGAGGTATGTTGACCAGCGCTGGTTTGCTTTGGCCCCTTTGAGTGAGGCCCAGAGGAGCGGGGTTTCTTCTCGGATTTATGCCGTTCACCAGAGCTGAACCTCCTCTGGTGTTTGCCCAACTCTTTCCTTATTTGACCCACTAATGCTGACCTTTCGGCTAGAGGCACAATAAACAATCAGTTAAATCACAGTAAAACTATCTAGGTATATCGACTGCAGGAAGAGGAAAGAAAACTTACCCTGGGGGTCAAAAGCGCTCAACCCAGCAGCAAAGAGGGCATCCTCCGATAAGAGGGTGCTAGCCAAGAACACCCGATCGCTACGGAGAGTTACTAAATCTCTCTTCTTCTGTTCGAACAATTCTGGGCGCACCTCCGGGTCTTTCACATAAGTCGCCCATGCCAAAGGAAAATCCGAGCCAATGTTCCCCTCGACGATGAAGAACCAGGACTTTCACTCCTTTATCGATGATGGATTATCCGATATCAATTTGAATGATTTTCGAGGATCGATGTAAGGCCACTCGGAGTTCCTCCCGAAAACTAGATTGTAACAAACTCGGAATATGGGGAGAGTTGCAACTACCCCAACGTGGCTGCACATTGAGATAAATCCAATGAGGTTGCACCAGCTGTTCGAAGCACCATCGTCGGACATATGTTGTAAAATCTCATGACCTCCTTCACCAGTGGGTGGAGTGGGAACCGAAGACCCGCTCTTAGGCTTTTCTCATAGAAAAATACTCCATGACTCAGCTCCATTGAAACCCTATGCTCTGCCCTAGGGAGCCATAAAGCGACATCTCGAGGGACCTTGTATTGACTGCGTATTCTATCCAAATATTCAAGAGTTATCTTAGAGACTACGTCATTTGGGCCCTTCATGTTGCCGAGTTGAAAGACAAAGCACAAGAAAGTTTACGAGAGTTTTGAGAAAGAAAAATTTGAGGAAGAAGTGAAAAGGCATTGCAGAAGAGATGCTTCCCTAACCCCTTTCCCCTTCTTAAAAAGGCATTTCAGGAAGGAGGCCCCGAATGTTAAAATCATCATTAAGAGCGCCATAAATTTAGGGGTCTCACAACGTGGGACTTCCCTAGCCGCTGCCCATGGGACACGAGGAGTTTCCTCCTCGTGCGATGATAAAAAATGATGATGGAGCGGCGGCCTATCATTTACGAGATCATCATTATGTGCCTCTTCAAATCCCTCTGAATGGGGTTATTCTAAACTCTACTCTTTACATTTGAATTTACACTTTGGACTAGGGAGTGGAGGGCATGTGATGAGGGGTAAAATTATCATTGCATTAATGTTTGTGCGATCCAAGATAGCGGGTCAAGACCAATCTCGACATCCCGTTGGACAGCTATCACATCCGAAAAACAGCGGGGCTGAATCACCTTCAGCAGAGTCAAAGTGCCTTGGCAAACCGAACTATTCTCGTGCCTTGGCGAACCGAACCATTCTCATGCCTCGGCAAACTGAACTATTCTCGTTCCTCGGCAAATCGAACTGTTCTTGTGCCTCGGCAAATTGAACTATTCTTGTGCCTCGGTGAACCGAACTACTCCTATGCCTCGGCAAACTAAAATACTTCCGCGCCCTGGCCAGACTAAGGCATTTAAGCACCTCTGCGGAACCAAACACGAAAGAATTCTAAGTCATAACAGTTGAACAAGATCTCAAACGAAAATTATGCGGGTAATATCGGAGGTGGCCTAAGGCCTATAGGAATGGCCTAGAGCTTATAGAATCGTCGAATCTCAAGGCATCAACCAACTCTCCTGACCGTCGATCCTCTAACTAACTAAATACAGATCTCATCGGCCTCGTAACAAACTTGATTCGAATCCGATTTGAATCTGAACGATTTTCAGACCCTCTATAACGTGCCCAAGGAATCAGATGATCGCCTATAAATATCCCAGCCCTGAAGTCTCTGAGGTACGCTTCCACTGACACTCTAACTGAGAAAACTCCATTGAAGCTTGAGCAGAGCTCCGAGTTCTTGAGAGGCCACTCATCTTGAGGAACTCTTCTGCGAGAGCTTTCTCCTTATATCTGCTTGCTATGAATTTTCACTGACTTAGGCGTCGGAGGGTCTTCCGCAGAGGGCCATCCTAGACACTCTCTGCGTGAGGACTGTCTTGCAAGTCCCATCCGGGCGAGAGACCAGCATCCAGATCCGAAGCCGAGCTGCACCCGAGTCGGAGAGCGGATTTCCATGGCAACAATTTGACATATTGATCATTCTCAAATTATTTGTAAAATTATATATTGATATTTTAGGGAACGCTATAAAGGGGAATTTATTTAAAAATAACAATGTTCAAAGATAATTAAGAGGAAAAAAAGGTGAGTGGAGGTGTGGTTGTTGAGATAAACCATAGAATATTATTTTAATTGAGGTTTAGCTGAATGAATTGAGAAATTATTTAAAGTAAAGGAAAATAAGGTTTTATATGATTAGTCAATCAGGATTTTTCTACAAGGATTTCTCTACAATAACATTAGCTGTGGCAAGATTCCTCTACTTCTATAATAGAGGAATCTTATTAGAATATTTTGCAAGCATTCTTGTTATTCTGAACAAACATAAGTTTTTTTTATGGATACTGCTGTTCAATTTCTTGGTACCTCATTCATTAGCGAATTATTTGCTTTAATCGTCATAGGCTAGGATTAAAAAATAAATATCCTAGAGACTAGAAAAGAAACTTTTTTTAAACAAACCATTTATTACATATTAATTAACATAGGGCTCTAACCCTTGGGTAGACTGCAACTTAGCATAATATTATATATATCTAAGTCTATAAAGTAATAATTTATTTTTATCCCTTGCTACTGTGCCACTTAAGATATAGGAAAAGAATAGGAGATATCCTACCAAATAGCATAAAAGCACAAAGAAATAAGGGGTTATTTGGAGTTGGAAGGGTTAAATTTTTATGATAATTTTTTATTCTTAGGAATCAAAGATTAGTATCCTTCCCCTTGTTAATCTTACAATATTCCTCAAATTGTATGCCAATGAAATTCCTGAGAATAATTTATTACACTTCAAACATTGGAATTTCAGGTATCGACCAATTTATTTGAGAATTTGTATAAAAATGTTCACTCAAAACAATACTTGACCGCCTCTCTTTCTCTCCCTCTCTCTCACTCTCTTGTTGCCATTTAGAAAAAATGCCTTGCTGCATTGAAAACTTCAACCTAATGTCCTTCAAGATCTAACTACCTTGAGACTAAATTTGCTATTTAGCCTCCTCTATGATCAACTGTGATATGTGTATGAATGTAATCAAATCTAAAATAAATCCAATCTATCGAGATTTAAACCTATAAGCTATACAAATGATTTTCATCCTTGACCTAACAGAGTTCCAGTCCATAAGTCATAAGCTGGTCATCTCTACTTTCTCTCTTTCAAGCCAAAATCTAATCTTATAGGAGATGAAGGGGGTAAAAAAAACTTCAATCATAATCTTTCAAAGAAGTTAAAAGTTATATCCTTATTCTTTGATAAAGAATTTTATAAGTAACATAATAGAAATATAACTTTTTTATTTTTTAATTAAAAAAATATGGATATGCCTCGTATCCTCATTCTTCGTTATATAAGTAACCGAAATAAGTACTAAAAATAAGAAGGAAATAGCCCTAATGAATGAAAAACAAAAAAAGAAAAAGAAAAATCGACAGCAAAACAAAAATCATCCTTCTAATGCCATCCTTTTCTCTTTTGTTAGTCTCTCCAAGGACACAGTTCTCCTTATTAGCCTTCTCTAACATGGCCAGCAAAACATTGGCAAAGTGCAAAAGCGGGCATGTTGGGCAGCGGAAGGATGATGGTGAGTTCCTTTGGCAAGCGTCGTTCGTTTGTCAGTTTAGTTTGACACAATAGTTGGGGAATCTATCTTAGGCTTTGGGCTGGGCTCGGCCCAACATTTCATCCAAGACAGCTATCCTAGATTGTAAAAGTTTACCATCATAGCAGTCTGGAGCCAAAGAGATCCAGGCTCCCTTCATGCTAGCTATGGTTGAGCATAAGGCTTTAGTTGAGGCCATAGTTGCATCATATTGGCTACCAAATTGTGTGTAGCTTCCTAGGGATGGTTTTGACATCACTTTTGTAGAAACTGGGACTAGAGGTAAAGGTGGCATTGGCTTTATGGACTTACTATTATTATTTTTATTGACTTAGGCCTCTAAATTTCTCCTTCTAATGGTTTACTATAAATCCAACTGATGTCCATTGGAGGGGCATTGGACTTGTAGCTCCATATCTGACCTGCCCAACATATCCTGACATGTTAACCTCTTCCTAGCCTAGTCTGCATATAAGAGCAGTAACTTAAACCAAACTTTTCAGAATTATATAATGGACTAGCTACATGATTTTAAAAAAAATACTAAGAGAACTTAATGATGCAAAATTGCTAGTTATAACTTGTTGAAATGCGTTCTACTAGGAACCTTTCTTAAGCTTCCTTTATATTGGTCAAATAAAGCATGCAAGCGCATCTTGTACATGACCAATTTAATGCATCAGCTATTAGTATGACAACCATATTAAATATTATTTAAAAATTGGTAATGGTTGCCGCTATAGCAGTTCTAGACGCATACTGCTATACTAGGTTCTATAGCAGCCTAGCTTTTATAATGTTCGGGTTTATGGTGCCTAATATAAGGAGAAAAAATGGCACCAGCAAATGCTATGTTTTTGAGTTATTTCAAGTGCTATATGCTAAAGTGCAGTTCCATGGGCATACCTTAACCTTTAGCATGATGAAAAAGACTTTTCCATGAGCTTAACTAGAAGAGCGCTAAATACATAAAGATATCACCCGAAGAAAAAAAAAAAAAACTTTCTAAGAGAACAAAGGCCAATTGTAGCAAAGCTTTAGGAGATCCTTAAAGAGCTTCAAAAAATGCTGAGGGTTGAAGTAAAGTGACTTCTGGTTATGAAGCAAATCTATGTTTCTATTTTCAAGTTGTAAAGTTATAATTCAGTCAATTAACTACCTACTTGTTCCTAGAAAATTACCAGGCAACTTTATAATATAGACCTCTGTCAAGGAGGTTTCTTTTCATAAAAAAACATGCTGAAGATTGAGACATATTACAATTAATTTGTTCCAACTCTGAAGAGTTCTCAGAACTTAATTTACAGCTCTCTATACCTATGAACAGTTTCACTGATCATGGATTCCATTGAAAGTCCAGCATATAGAAATTACATAGGAACACTATTATGAAAGTAAGAAATAAAGTTGATGCATGGCAACATTCAGTAACAAGGTACCAGATAAGCTAAGAAGCACCTTTCATAGAAAATAAAATGTTGTGGAGAAAGACTCTATTCATCGTTTGAGCCATCAAACTCAAGGTTGGTTTGGTAGCTAAAAGGTACCTTGGTATAATGTAGATAATAATGTAGACTAGCTTCTCCAGTGTTGGTGGATGCTTTGGCACTGACTCGAGAGAACTGTTGGATGATGGGCCAGCCTGGGCGTCCCCTGAGGCACCTCGCGAGCAGGCGGACATTGCAATCCAGGATCAACTCAAGTTTGTCTTGATGATGGTGCTGTCGTTCTTGGAGAAGTCCCAAAATCCACTCCGGGAGGCTGTCCATGGATGTATCATACAACTCCAGGCATTGCAGTGCATTCAGATTCTCCACGATCCTCAATGCTGAGCAACGACATATTTGTAGTCTCTTTAGAGCAGGTAAATTTGAGATCTTTTCCAAACATTTAGACAATTGGATGTGTAGCTGATTGGATAAGAAAGAAAGGTTTTCAACTCCTCTCAGCTCCTTAGCTTTAATAATACGCAAGTTTTGCATCGTGGTGGCCTGCTTAAAGACATTGGGAAGAGCTCTCAACTTGTAACAATAATAAAGTTTCAATTCCTTTAGACGAGGCAGCAACAACGCTGAATGGGTGTCTTAATTTTATAACTTCGGTATCATAAGTTTAAAACTAGGGTATCGTAATTTTTTTTTGCTTTATGAACATGTGTCTTAATTTTATAACTACGGTGTCGTAAGTTTAAAACTGAGGTATCATAATTTTTTTCTCTCGGAATGTCGTAAAGTTGTCTTAATATTTTTTAATGGATATCATATGCATGTGGACCAATAAGGAGGAACGGTGCAGTCCACGTAGGACTTGCTGCATCGGATGCGGTGTACAAAGTCTTTTCCTACCCCTATTTGTGTCAAAACAATGTTTATTTGCATTTCTCTTTTGTGTGAATCAAACATAGACATAAAGAATCAAAACATCATTTCTATTTTGATTTTTTGGTGAACCAAATGCAAGTATGGGAATCGGATTAATAAACCCATTTACTCAGAAATAGAATTCAATTCCCATTCCATCTCATACCTATGAACTAGACATACCCTAAAATAATTTAATTTGATTCCTTAGGACTACATCTACCTAAAGTGTGCACTAATTGGGCTAGCGTATGAAGTAGGTATTCAAATAAATTATTGGGTTATTAAATCTAGTGCATTCATTGGCTAGGACTGATACAGCCGGTTGACTAAATAAAAAAGCACCCAATATTAGTATATCACTAAGGCACCAACAATGAATGGGACATCCAAATTAAGGATTATTGGTTCCTAGTTTTCAGTTGTTTTTCTCCAAACGGCACTATTGATGTTTGCTCAATAGAAAATTGAACTATGTAAGTTCACAAGTCACAAGCTATATTATAAGGTTACACATCTATGTCTTAAACCTAATAGCAAATTCGATATACAAATTCTAAAGATCAGTATGGGATAAAAGCTAAGATTACAAGTTCAACACTATGGAATAATTAGACTTGATGTAATAGATCATTATTAACTTACTGAGTATGAATTTTTTTTTTAAAAAAAAAAAAACTAGCTAAGCACATGAATGGGTAAAAATAACTGATAATTAATTTTGAAATAATTTTGATAAGGTTTTCCTGGTTATAGCATTATTTTCTTGATTGGCCTTAAAATTAAAGCCTAAATCGCATAAGTGATCATAAGCCAAATTTCAACCTCCAAATCCATATGCTTTTTGGATGGTTAGGAATCCATTCTCTCTCCTTTCAGGAAATATTTGGTTCATCCATAGTATTGGATTGGATTGGATTAGATTTTGAATGTAGATTTATTTAAGGCTATAAACTGTCAACATAAAAGAGTTGGCGTATTTGCAATTTAGCATTAAGAGGCTTTGCTAAACTACAATTCCTTTTGCTATTATATCTTGACATAATAATTTATATGGTTTATATTAATCAAAATACATACAGGCTTATACCATACCCCAAAATCCTTCTATATTTTCTATGGGATTACAGTATTATTTGTATCCTGTAACACTTGCACCATGTTACTTACGCTTGGTTGCAGTGAGACTGTAAGGTCCTTGAATTAGCTTGCTTAATATGATTTTGGTTAAATCTTAAATAATTTTTTATTGCACCATATATTATGAACATATTATATATTATACTAAAGAAATAGGACATAATTTATTATATTATGAACATAGTTTCAGATTCTTATGGGATATCTCATAAACCATTCCAAATGTCATGACAAAACGGTTTCATCATCCCAACATCCAATTAGCATGCTTTGGGAACCTCCTATGCCAAGTATTGAGATAAAGTGGAATGGTAGCATATTCAAAAAATGGAACAATCCTGTTTCACGAGATTTAAAACCTTGATTGTAAGCATAATTTGACTACACTTGAGAGGATTATCACTTAGATCAGTTAAGTTTAGATTTGGACGATGGAGATTGGTATCAATGATTCAAGCCATTGGAAGTGATCTATTACATTTAAGATGCTTAGACATAATAAATCATATGGTTTAAAGATCTCTAGCTAGCCTATACATTAAAATTTTGAAAAAAAATATGTATTATTTTATATTATGTAAATTGTTAAATTTTTTGAATGCTTGATGCATGGGCACAGTGTCTTCAAATCATATTATTTTTAGCATATTAGCATTTTAGATGTAATGGATTACATCTATTATATCCAAATCTAGACATGACTAAATTTAAGTAGGATCATCTGAAGTATAGCCAAGTCAATCTTCATATATTATGGTAATAATAAAATCACAAACTATTCTCTTGCTTCTACCAAGAATGCCCTTTTCTTCTGTTCTATCTTTTAATTATTTTAGTAGCGTAATACATAACTTTTGAGCTGGCTAACAAAACAACAACAAAAAATGCTTAGAGCATGACAAGGGACGATGAAATTTTCTAAGCCTCATCCTCCCCATTCTAATGACAACCAAACACCCTTCAAGCATCCACCAAAGAACCAATCTTAGATCTTGGAAAGATTGGAAGAAGAAGAGAGAGGAGATAGCAGTCGGCTTTCTCAATTCATATAGTTATCTGGTAGCAATGAAAGCTGGTGAGTTTTTACCTTCCATTTTCCACTTATCTTCTTCTTATAGTCCTTTTTGATTTCCTTGATAAGTAATAAAGGCCGCTGAAATCAAGGTTTTTGAAGTTGTGTTGATGTGCTCTATTTTAGAAAAAGGTTGGAGCTAAAGTTGTCAACATCTCCTTCCTCCATTCCAATAGCGAATCGAAAGCCGTAAGCCCTAGCTTCTTCCTCTCTCCATTTCAAATGTTCCATAGTCCTTGATCTTTTTGATTCAGTCATTAATGATAGCTAAATTAAGATGATAGTTAGGTCTTTATTTTAAGGAACGATTTGAATCGAAATTAGTTAAGACCAATGTCTTCTTCTAATTACACAATAGATCAAGCTAGTGAGACCTCTATTTCCCTACTAATTATACTTTTTGTCACCAAAAGGCCATTAAATCACCATTGAAATCCAATTTCTTTGTAAACCCTTGCTCGTGCACTATTCCTTTGTTTTGGTCTTATTTAAAGAGCAAAGAGCAACCGGATCAGAGGATCTTTGGGATGCTAGGTGTAATACTCCAAGTTCATCTACTAGTCCAATTAATCTATTAGTGAGTAAAACTATAGGGTGCTAAAAACTTGAGTAAAAGTTAATTAGTAATAGATGAACTTAAGTTGTAAGTATTTAAACATTTTCTTTTCCATTTGATGCGCAACCATTTTTGGATATTACAATATCCTTTCTTTATAATACGACGTCCTCGTTACATGCATCAAGCTACCTAAAATCTTTTTTACAATGCAACCTCAAGCTACCTAGAATTTTTTTTCTTATAATCTGACGTCCTTATTGTATACCATAAGCTAGCTAGAATTGTTGGTATTGCAAGGGTGACTCCACGCTATAGTAAGTCTCTACCACTATCTTATGGATAGTTCTTTCCTTCTGCCCATCAACTTTCATATGTTTGAATCGTCTTTAATATTATTTGTAATGCTCTAAGTCTACCTGCTGATCCAATTAACATATTAGTGGGCTAAAACCATATGGTGCTAAAAACTTAAGGGAAAGTTAATTAATAGCAGGTGAACTTGAGTTATAAGTACTTAAACTTTTTTTTTTCCTATCCAACGTGGATCTATTTTGGGATATTACATCCTTACTCTGTTTTATCTTTAAAACAAAGGCGACCAACGCCTAAGATAGAACCCTAGTTTCCATTGAAATCCCATCATAAATTTTATGCTAACAATATCATGGGTCAATGGGAGGCAAGTAGATCAAAAATTGAGTTTTTACCTAAAAAACTTGGACCAAATCCAATGAAGAATGTTGCTCTTCCTCATGGCTTCACCTTTAATCCTCACAACCAAGCTCCCAAAAGCCTTGATCCATAAATCTGATCCACTTGACCATGGATGCGGGGGGGGGGGGGGGGATTGGGATGCCTCGCAAGGTCAGACAAGGAGATAGGGCTTAGAGATAAGCCCTATCTTCTTCAATTATCCTAGGAGGGAGATGAGTTCATTTTTCTCCTAAGCTTCGGCCTTATCTCATTCCTTTTATTTATTTATTTTTTTTTTTTTTGACTTGTCTTGAACTGGTCAAGTGGACCTAGTTCAGGTTAGGTCTCACAAGTATGATCATTGAAGGATGCCCAAGTCTATTGTCTAAGGAAAATTGAAGCCAAGTTAAGGAGCAATGCTTAGATGTATGTTTAAAAGTTTTGGTAAAAAGAGGGCATTGCCTAAGTTGACATGAATGAAGGTTATGAGAAAGGATTTATAAAAGACTATAATAGCACTATAGGGATAGCCCCTGATTAGCATAACTGGCACATAAGAATACATAATGCCAATTTTTAATATTTCAACAAAGCTATGTTATAATAGTAAGGATGAAATGATTAGGGGGTTTTTCTTTTTAGAAAAAGCAACGTGCGAGAGGTTATTAAAAAGTTAAAAAATAATTACACTCTCTAAATTGGTTTTCAATATATCCCATAGGGTAATTCATGATTTGATCTTAATTTCAAAATAATTGAAAGCGTTTTATAAAGAAATCCAACACGTGCTGGTCAACCTACAATTAAATTATTGGATAGACAGAGTACATATAAATGCTAACAGTGTACATTGCTACAAATATTTTTGCTGTTTATATGCACTCTTTTTTTTTTTAACCCTAATATTGCTTGACTTTGCCAACTGGGGCATCACAATGATAGCAGAATGGCCCCATCTTAACACTCAAGATGATACATCTCCAATCGTCCATGAAATGTCTTGTTATGACTCAAAACCATGACCCTCATCTCTAGCCCCATTAATACGTAGATTAAAAATTCTCCATGATTATTTATCCATAAACATAAGTATTTCCAGTTACATGGTAACATTACCGTAAACCCATTGAATGAAAGTCATACAAGTGTGACGTTATGAATTTCCTTGCACTTTTTAACATGTCCTCATGGTGACTGATTTGTTCTTGCTCATGGAGCTGCCTGCCTGCTTATTATTACATGACAGGCTCCATTCATGTTCTGATCATCACATGGCTGAGGTATGCTCTTTCTTGTGGAAGTGTGCTCACAGTATCTGTCATCCAACCTCCAAAGAGGGTACTTAGGGTTACACACGTCATGTCTGCAAAACAAGCAAAGGGTTGGAGACAGTGGCAATGCCCAATGTGTTCAAGAATCTAGCAGCTGAATTGGCAGCAAAGAGCATAAAAATGGAGCAACAGTTGAGTAACAAAGCAGGATCTTGAGGTTGAGGATGCCTGGAAAATCCCAAAAATCTTGTCTCATTGTCAGTGCCATGGCAGGAGGCATCTCTTTGGAAGCACTAAAGCTATTGAACAGCGAATTTTTACATGCTGCCACATATGATTGAAGACTGAAATTATGCAGTTAATAAAGGTTCAAATTTATGTTGGATCCTTGTGTGAGCAGGAAGATGATGTGACCAAATTTTGTAGCTTCGTTGTACAACCAAGGAGAACTGAATTGTAATGATTTTTTCTATTTTATATAGCAGTTATCTTCTGTTTTATTTCTAAAGTTGGGGTTTTGTATCTCATCATATAACCCTGCAATGGATCAGTGAGTATATTTTACTATCATCTTGTTGCCGCCGGAACCTGTCTCCGACTCGGACGCGATCGGTCTTCTGATTGGGCTTCCTCCTAGGCGGACCTACAAAAAAGTCTTCATGCGAGAAGCATTGGGGGTGGCCCTCCGCGGAAGACCCTCCGACGCTCAAGTCAGTGGAGATGACGATCAACAGAAATGATGAGAAGGATCTCTCTGGGGAGTCCCTCCAGGGGTGGCCTATCGGGAGCTCGTGCGGAGCGCCAACAGCGGAAAGGAGAAGGGGGAGCAGTAAGAGAGAGAGAGAGCGATGCTGAGACTGAGCCAGGAGTTATGTACAGGAGCTTGCCCGCGTACCTGAGAGAATCTGGGAGTGTCTTATTTATAGGCAATCGCCTAAATCTTGAGCGCCTTCTGGAAGGTTCGAAGGTTGTTGGGATACGGAGATGATTCGAATCAAGCTGTTGTGAGGCCGGTGGGATCCGTATCTTGTCCGTTGAAGGATCGACGGCTGGGACAGCTCTCTGATGGCCTGAGATCCGATGACCGCGTAGGTCCTAGGTCGTTATTGCAGATCCTAGGCCACTCCTCGATATGATTCATCGTTTGGGATTCTGTTACACTAGACTTGGGCTCTCCCATGCCAGGTTCCGTGGAGGTGCATGTCGAGCTATGGATTGCTTGGGGATTGCTCGGGGGAGCCGAGCTATAGGTTGCTCGGGGAAGCCAAGCTATGGATTGCTCGGGGGAACCAAGTTATGGCTCGGGGGAACCGAGCTATGGGTTGCTCGGAGAAACCGAGCTATGGGTTGCTCAGGGGAGCCGAGCTATGGGTGGCTCAGGGAAGTCGAGCTATGGGTTGCTCGGGGGAACCGAGCTATGGATGGCTCGGGAAAACCGAGCTATGGGTTGCTCGGAGAAGCCGAGCTATGTGTTGCTTGGAGGAGCCGGGCCATGGATTGCTCGGGGAGGCCGAGCTACGGGTTGCTTGATCCGCCGAATCATACTAGCTAGCTCATTCTTTGTGGGTGCAGCATAGCAAGTGGGGGCCAGGGCTGATCTTAGCCCCTTCGCACGGTTATCAACGCAATGGCAATTTTACCCCTCAACACATGCCCCCACTCCCTAGTTCGAAGCGTAGGTTCGGGCATAGGGAGTATAGACCTAGGTAACGCAATTCGAACGGGGGGATGTGGATCTGACAGCCTACGCAATGATGCCCTAATTAATGCTGCGTGGCCGTCCTGCCTTCTCGAGGTGGATCCATCGTTTCTTAGGAGCGAAGGCAATGGTTGGGGAAGCACCACGTAGGAAATCTCGATCTTCATGGTGCCTGCAGCGGCGGTTCCGGACGTCTTGGTTGAGACGCCTTATCTTTTCTCCCTGAGACGGTTTCTTTTGAAGAAAACGGAGTCAAAGCTGAGCTCTCCCCATCCGTAGAACTCTTTCATTTTTTCCTCGAAAGATTTTATTCTTCTATTTCCTTTGCGACCTCGTTCAGCACCTCTTTTGATCGGAAGCATGGTGAGTCCCAGTGATCAGGCTTCGGAGGTGACCCTGGCGGATCTGGAATAGATACGTCGCCTATACAAGATTCCCCAGGGTGTTACCCTGCTGCTCCCGACGACCGACAACAAGGTGACATTCGAATTAGGGGACGGAGCATTCTGTTATGAGGAAAGTTTGAGGGCAGGCCTCAGGTTTCCTCTTCATCCGCTGGTGCGGGAGGTGATGAGGTTCTATAACATATGCTTCACCATGGTGGCTCACAATAGCTGGCGCAACCTCATTGGATTCATCTCGCTGTGCATCCACATTGGGGTAACCGCGACTCTTCCGATGTTCAAGGTATGTTATAATTTGGTTTCTGGGAGGGCTTCCGAGTGGCCCTACATTGGTCCTCAGAGGACTTTCAAGATGATTTTAGATAATCCGTCATCGATAAAAGAGTGAAAATCACGATTCTTTATAGTCGAGGGGAATATTGGCTGGATTTCCTCCTGGTGTGGGGGCGATATGTGAAGGATCCAGAGGCGCATCCGGAGTTATCCGAGCAAGAGAAGAAGGATTTGATCGTATTATGCAATAGTCGAGTGCTTCCAGCCAGCGCCCTTCTATCAGAGGACGCTCTCTTCGCAGCTGGATTGAGTCCCGTGGATCCTCGCGGTAAGCATTGTTTTGTAGCCAATAGGTTAATGTGATTTTAGCTTCGATTTTTGTGCGAGCTAACGGGCGAGTCGCATTGCTCCTGCAGCCGAAAGGTCGGTGTTCGTCAATCAAGTGAGAGAGGAATTGGGCAAGCGTCGTAGGAGGTCCGGCTCCAGTAGTAAGTCTAGGGCTGAGAAAAGGCCTCGCCCTTCCGGTCCCCGCCCTGGGGGGACCAGGAGAGATGTGATGACCGCCGTTCCTCATCGTCGCGGGATGGAAGTATCGCGGTTCCGGCGCGCATGGTCCTTCGGTGGCGGAGGAAAGTCTGTCAGCGAGGAGAGATCAAGACACCGCGGGGGTCTCGAAGGAGGCTACCAAAATTTCCTCCCCACCTGTTGGTGTTTTGTCAGATGATGGCGAGGGAGCGACGTCAGTTCACTCGGAGACCCCCGTGGTCGGGGTTGCCCGATCCCCCTCATTGGAGGCCGGTGGCCCGGAGGAGTTGCAGGCGGAGGCGGGAATGGTCTCCACTTCAATCGAGGTGGGAGAAGCAGTCGTAGTCGCCGAAGTTCAGCCCAGGTTGTCCGCGGGAGAATCGGTGGAGGGCGAAGGGGCAACCGAACCGGTCGAACCAGCGACCGAACCTCGCAGGGCATCTTCCGACGAAAGGCCTTCTGTTGAGGCGCTGGAGGCCCCGAGAGGAACTGAAGTCCAGGAGGAGTCTACCGGGGGCAGAAAATGTCCGAAGGAGCAGAAGAAGAATAAGAAGAAGGAGAAGGAGAGGAGCCGCTGAGCGAAGGGGAAGTTCAGGCTGGGGCTCCCCTTGCCAGAGCTGAGATGCCTGAGGCCTCTCAAATGAGGGCTTTGGTGGAGGAGGTTGGCCGGACGAGGGCCTCAGGGGCCGCGGGTTCCCAAGTTGGCTCCCTGAGTATTGATTTCCACTCACGCGATCCAAAGGTGAGTGCCATGTTCTCCGCTTTGATGCGGTCTGTGTTCCAAGAGGGAGAGAGTTCCTCGGCAGAAGGGAATGATCCGGAGGATCTTGTCGAGGTGGCCTTTAGGCACACTGGAGTGCCGAACGAAGCTTTCCTTCTTGCCGAGATTGATGACCTTGCCCTCACGAGGATTGCTTCGGATTACGCGTGTCGGGTAAGTTATCACACCGAAGCAGGGTTTTCGGTCGGTTAGTTTGACTGTGTTCTTATATGTGTGATCCTTTTCACAGAATGCCTTGATCATGAGGGCGTTGAAATGGCGTTTGCATCTGGCTGTCGGAGCTTGGGCTCGGGCCCGCAAAGAAGTCACCCTCAAGGAGAGGGTGAATTCAACAGGCAGCCTTTCTCGAGCCTTGGTGGTCTCCCAAAGGGAGCTCGAGGAGACTTGTAAGGTCCTTACAGCTGAGAGAGAAAGAGCCTCTCAACTTGCAACGCAGGTCAATGAGCTTCAAGGCTTTCGTGAGCAAATCAACAAGGCTAGTTTGGAATTATCCCAGACTAGAGTGGAGCACGAGGACAAGGTCAGGGCCATGCAGCGGTTTTTCGATAAGAGATGGGATCAGCTGAAAGCTAGCCACGCCGAAGATAAAAGCAGCTGGGACAAGAGGCTCGAGGAGGAGCTTAAGTGCTGGCTGCAGCAGGACCAGCTCACCCGTTTGGATAAAGAACTTGCCGAAATGAAGGATCGGCTAAAAAGGTCAGACGAGCGAGCTGCTCGACTCTCTGATGAACTCGACTACGCTCACCAGGAGATCGGGGACAGGCAGTCCCGGGTTG
>UESW01001455.1:119632-150683 GCA_900491605.1 Calamus simplicifolius | reverse complement strand
TCTTACTCGGCTTTTTGTCTGCATGTAAACAAGATGAGTCTGGAGTTCCAGGAGCGGTTGAAGGCCTTCGGAGAGGAGGCGCCTTCGAGGCACCGAAGGATTTCCGAGTTGGAGAAACAACTGGCCGAGGCAAACATGCAGGCCTCTTCAGCGGTGGAGGAGTATAAGAGCTCCACCCAGTTTGCCGAGGAACGCAGAGCGGCTTGTGCCGATGCATTCCGGTTCGGCGAAGAGGAGGCACGAGCTAAGATCACCCAAGCTTATCCCGACCTGGACTTGTCCTGTTTGGAAGCCGAATGTTATGAGACCCGCACCCTGGGGGCCAAGGAGGACGAGTATGAGGAGATCTTAGACGTCGATCTCGAAGCTATTCTGGGTGTCGACGCTGCCGCCGAGGTATCTTGGCGGGATACCATCAAAAAGGGGGAGCCAAGCGACGCCCCTGCTGACGTCGCTGCAGGAGGCACAGGGTCTGATCCCAAGCCTTGATCCCTTGAGGACCTCCACATGTATTTTCTGTTTCTTTTCTTTTGTAGTTTGACCGAAAATTAGTAAACGGATCAGTTGTTTTCGTTTGTTCGCCTTTCTCGGATGATTTCTCGTCTTATGTTTTATCCCAACCGCGAGCAACCTATGGCTTATTTGCGCCGCTTGGTTGGTTTTTTTGGCTCGAATTTGAGGGAACATCTTGGTCGAGGCCAAGGCATAGGGATAGCCCCGACGAAGGAGCCGAGAGACAACACAGCTCGGTACAAAAGGAGGTTGAGAGATGATTCAATTTGGCTTAGGCCGAATGACGCAATGGTTCGGATAGGGCCGAAGGATGAAATAGCTCGGCTAGGGCCGAGGGACGAAACAGCTCGGCTGGGGCCGAGGCATGAAACAGCTCGGCTGGGGCCGATGGATGAAATAGCTCGGCTAGGGCCGAGAAATAAAATAGCTCGGCTAGGGCCGAGGGATGAAATAGCTCGGCTAGGGCCGAGAAATGAAGTAGCTCGGGTAGGGCCGAGAAATGCGGTAGGTCGACTGGACGGGATCAGGAATCATAGAAGCATCCTGGCTAGGACCGGGGTAATCTGTCTTATCAGTGGCGAAATTATGGACGTGCCTTCGATGAAAAAGAGGGGAGTTTGGTCCCGAGAAGGGGGGGTTTGTTGAATCCTCGTTGTCATCCCTTTATCCTTTTCGATAAAGAGAGGGTGACTCCTCGCTTCCCGCGAGCGGTCACTGAGATGATGACATGTAGCAAGATTTTATGTTAGCAGCACTGGGGCCGATGGCTAGGGCGATTAGGGCTCTCGCCTGGAGTGGTTTAAATACCGATAGGTGATAGGCCATCGTTAACCATTTCCTTCACCAATCTTCGCTGGTCTATCTGAGCTTGCGATAGTAGGATGGCTTCCAAAGATTGAGGGGGGTCAGCCGGAGCATAGGGTATCGAAACATCCCTATCAAGGAATATTTGGCCCTTGCGTCTCTTTATTACCCCCGTCAGTGCTTTGTCTTTTTCAAGGCAGGTCGATCTTCGTTTTGCCAAAGTAAATAGTATGGCTTTGCAGCCAGCAAAAGGTCACCCTGGCACTTTTCGAGAGACCTTTACTGTATCGATCTTTTCCAATGCAGGTCGCTTTGGCGTACAATGTAACGCTTATTTGCTATTGGAGGACGTCATTTTTGTGGGACAATCTCCCAGGTCTACCAGTATTTGTAAGATCGGCGGATGATTTTCTGCATTTAAAGCTCGTGATCCGAGGTCAGAGAAAATCTTTTGGCATGCGTCATGATTCGGGTGACGCGCTTGGCACGCAACGAAGGGCGCCGCCCTTATCCCGGGATGCCACGTGGTGGCGTGGGTTGGATGTTTTGAATCTTGGGGCTTTCGGCTCTGATAGCTGCTTCCGGTTCATCTTCGCCTATAAAAAGGGGAAAGAGGGCTGTGTTGGGCCATCCCAGAGTTTTCTTCTCTGTGAATTGTGAAGGTTATATGATGCCTATCTCTCTGGGGCTTAGAGCGGGAGGACCGAGCTTTCCTTCTACAAGTCGTCGTCCTCCGGACAGCTTGGGTGATGAAGGAGCTGCCAGAGAGTGGCTCGTCCTCAAGAGAGGAGTTCCGAAGATCGTATGGAGAGCGCACAAGAGGTTTGCAGAGATCGCATGGAGAGCGCACATATGCGCTTCCTGTGTGTCCTTTGCGATTCGCCTTGAGGGATGCCAGGCAGGAAGTGTACGTGTGCTCCCCATGACTTACATGAACTTCGCCTCCTCCCCTGATCCGGATTCCTAGGCTCGTCCACCCGGGAATCTTTGCCACGTGAGGAGGGGGGTGATGGTGTGTTGTTCGCTAGTACGTTGCCTTTTGACTTGGGTAGTGGCTAGCACTACACACTTGATTTGGGGGAGTACCCCGTCATCAGGGTCCGCGGGCTTTCTTTCCACTCGTCGGAGGGCTCCGCGGATGGGTGGCTTGGGACAAAGCTCGTCCACCCTTTCTGATTTCTCTGATATCTCGGACCAGATGTCGAGATATCATCATAACTGAAGCTGGTCGCAACAGTCAAGCCGAGTCATTTGCTCGTTATCAGAGCGAGCTGACTGGTTCATGGTTTGTCTGATTTGTTGGATCAAATGCCGAAATATCATTGTTAACCGAAGCTGTCTTGGAGCAGTTCGGCCGAGCTATGTACTCATCTTCATTTCCTGTGCTTCGATGCACTTGTAATTCCTCTTAGGTGGTTGTAATTCGTTTCACTAGTAATGAAATAAAGAAAGTTTTGTCCTTTCTCCTAGTTCCTGTTTCTTTTTATGCCGAGAGTTGTTGCTCCCGTGTCATAGCATACATTGACAGCATTCTTGCCGCTTTATTTTTTGCCAAAATCGTAGCTCGGTCCTCAGTAGGGGAGACCGTTTGTTCCTATTCGAGTTGAAGGGAGACCTGGGCGGTCCTGCGGATTCACGCGATAAACATGGTTTTGTTTGTAGAATGAAACAGGTGTTTCTTCGAAAAGAGAGCACGTATGTCTCCTTTGCATAGAGGGAGGTCCTTCACCTCTACCGAAGTACCGCGAGGCACTAACATCATCTTGGGATGTTTAAGAAGTTGCTCGGCTTGTCCGAGTTTTTAGATAGTATCTTACTTGGCGTAGGCTAAGGTGCGGAGATATCGCTCGGTCTTGGCCGAGGATTTTGCACTACCTGACCCGGTCGGGGCTTATAAGCTGCCCGAATCCGGATGGAACTTTGGAGATTGCTTGGTTTGGTCGGGATTTGTGATAACAAGACATGCGTTTCGGCTTTAAGCTGGGGCTTTGATAGTGGGAAAAGCTCCTCGGCTTTGGCTGGGATTCTTAATAGTAGAACATATTCCTTGACTTTGGCCAAGGTTTATGCACTCCGGTCTTGGCCGGGGCTTCAGAGATCATCGCTCGGCCCAGCCAAGGTTCGGAGATTATTTGCTCGGCCCAGCCGAGGTTCGAAGATTTGTTGCTTGGCTCAGTCGAGGTTCGGAGATTTTTCCTCGGCCCAGCCGAGGTTCGGAGATTTGTTGCTCGGCCCAGCCGAAGTTTGGAGATTTATTGCTCGGAGGGATAACTCGGTCATCACCGAGACTTATGATGTTCGATCCCTGTGAGATTTGGCACGGACCGCCAAAGAGAAACGTGCGGTGCATGGGGAGCTCGATATTTATGATTTGGTGATTTCCAAGGAAAGTGAGCCAGTGTCAGCTGCTAACACACCTTTTCGTTTCTTTGCGCCTCTCCAAGGGCCGCTGATTCGAGGAATCTGGCAGAGTTTCAAGAATATTTACTTCGTGAGGGCCCGGCAGACCGGAAGGAACCTAGTTCCTAGAGAAGGAGGGGGTTCCCGAGCAGTTTGTCGATGCTTACTGATTTTCCTCGGGAGGGGGCGCGACTCTTCGCTTCCCGCAGGCGCTAGCTGAAGCAACGATGCATGGCAAATTCCTTGGGTTGGGATTAATGACTTGACTGCTCGAAATACTCGCCAGGGTGGTATAAATATGGACAAGAGGGATGCCATGTTTGTCATCCTCTCGGCTAGTCTTTCGACAGCTCCTGAGAGCGGGTATGGCCTCTCATGGTGAAGGGCAATCGACTGAAGAGCTGAGCGTCGGCAGCAACGGCCGCAGGGACTTCCGGGGGAGTCGCCCTTCTGTGACTATTGATGAGATGGCCTTGGCGTCAGTTCTAGCAGGCCATGAGCAGCTCAAGAAGACGGTCGAGGAACTTCTTGCCGTCTCTACGAGGGAGGCCGAGGCTCTTCGCCGGGTCATTGACCGGCAGGAGAGGGTGATAGCGTCCCTTCGTCAACAAGTCATTGAGCTGACTCGGCGTAGGGAGGACCCGGTGGCTCCTAGGGGAGACAGTGAGCCTCTGTGAAGGCTATTTTTACTTTTTCTTTTTCTTCTTGTATTTTTCTTTATAATGAATAAAGAGCGAGGTTCTTTTTGACAACTATTGTTTCTTGCTGGGATCGTTGTTTGGTCCTCATAAAAAAAAGGGGGGCCATTTGTCCCTGTTCGAGCCAAAGGGAGACCTGGGCGGTCCCGTGGACTCATGCGGTAAAACACGGTCTCATTTGCGGAACGAGACAGGTGCTTCTTCGGAAAGAGATGGCTCGTACATCTTTATCGTTGGGTAGAGGGAGGTCTTTCACCTCTTCTGAAGTACCGGGAGATGTTCCCGTTATCTTGGAGTATGTAAGAAGTCGCTCGGTTTGATCGAGGCCTTAGGTCATGGTTAAAGCATGGAGATTTTGCTCGCTTGGCCGAGGATTCGAACATTAGGTGCGACTAAGGCGCAAGAATACTGCTCGATTGGCTCGATGATTTAGTAGTAGGAGACGTTCCCCGGCTTTGTCCGGGGTCCTTCGGCGGCTGTGTAGGGCCCGTCGAGGCCTTAAGAGATTACTAAAGGCGCGGAATATATACCCGCTGACGATATTGCGCGACGTATATTTTTCGAACCGGCCGAAGCTTTGGGGATTGTTCGGAAATCCTTCAGTTTTGGTCGGGGTTTGCGCGCTTTGGTTTTTGCCGGGGCTTATGCACTCCGGTTTTGGCCGGGGCCTTATGCACTCCGATTTTGGCCGGGGCTTCAGAATTCATCGCTCGACCCAGCCAAGGTTCGGAGATTTGTTGCTCAGCCCAGCCGAGGTTCGAAGATTTGTTGCTCGGCCCAGCCGAGGTTCGGTGATTATTTGCTTGGCCCAGCCGAGGTTCGGAGATTATTTGCTCGGCCCAGCCGAGGTTCGGAGATTATTGCTCGACCCAGCCGAGGTTCGAAGATTTGTTGCTCAGCCCAGCTGAGGTTCGGAGATTTTTGCTTGGCCCAGCAGAGGTTCAGAGATTTTTTGCTCGGCCCAGCCGAGGTTCGGAGATTTTTTGCTCGGCCCAGCCGAGGTTCGAAGATTTTTGCTCGACCCAGCCGAGGTTTGGAGATTTCCTGCTTAAACAGATAACTCGGTCGTGCCGAGGATTGGTAAGCAGCATCTGTTTTCTTCATAATTTTTGGTGATATAATTTGTGGTGATTATGCCATGAATTATGAAACAATATACCAACAAAAATTTAAGAAGGCGAGCCTATAGAGGGCGTACCCTACTGATAATACTTGCGGAGGTTGTCCGAATTCCATGTCCAAGGGATGGATCTTCCGCTTAGATCTTGTAGCTTGTAGATACCGGGTCCGACGACCTCTGCTACTTGGTAGGGGCCTTCCCAGTTTGGAGCTAGCTTTCCTTGCTCCAGTGGTTTGGAGACAGATGTTTTCTGGAGAACGAGGTCGCCAGGCAAGAAAGCTTTCCGTTTAACCCTATAGGCATGGTAACGGGCCACTCTTTGCTGGTAGGTAGCTATTCTGATCCGTGCTTTTTCTCTGATCTCCTCTATCAGGTCGAGGTTGCACGGAGCTGCTCATCACTAGCTTCCTCTGAGTAGCTTTCCACCCGCAGGGAAGGGAGTCCTATCTCCATGGGGATGACAGCCTCTGTGCCGAAGGCCATTCGAAATGGGGTCTCGCCCGTGGGTACTCTCGGGTGGTGCGGTAGGCCCATAGGACATGGTGCAACTCATCTGCCCATCTGCCTCGAGCTCTAGAGAGCCGAGCTTTGATCCCTTAAAGCAAGGTTCGGTTGGTTACCTCGGCTGCTCCGTTAGCCTGTGGATGCCCGACCAAGGTAAGGCGGTGATGGATCCCATGCTCCTCGCAGAACTGACGAAACTTTGGATTATCGAACTATTTGCCATTGTCAGTAATAATGGTGTGTGGGAGGCCGAAGCGGTAGATGATGGCTCTCCACACGAAGTCCTTAGCTCGAGCCTCAGTTATTTGAGCAACTGCTTCCGCCTTGACCCATTTGGTGAAGTAATCGATGGCGATGAATAAAAACTTTCGCTGCCCTGTGGTGAGTGGAAATGGGCCGAGAATGTCCATTCCCCACTTGGCAAAGGGCCAAGCAGAGGAAATGGGGACCAGGCTGGCGGAGGGGAGCCTCTGAATACTGGAGTGTCTTTGGCATGGGTCACAAGCTCGGACGAGGTCGTCAGCATCCTTTTGCATGGTTGGCCAATAGTAACCTTGACGCAGCACCTTGTGGCATAAAGATCGGCTCCCCATATGGTTGCCGCAAATCCCTTCGTGTACCTTCCGAAGGGAATAATCGGCTTCAGATGGGCGAAGGCATCTGAGCAGCGGCATAGAGAAGGACCGCTTGTAGAGCTGGTCGTCAATCAACACATAGTGGGTGGCTTGCAGCTTTAGCCTTCTAGCTTCTCTTCGATCGGCCAGGAGTGACCCTTTTTTAAGATACTTCAGGATGGGGTCGAACCATGATGGTTCGGCCTCAACTTGCATTACTCGGTCAGCTTCTGCAATACTGGGTCTCTCCAAAATCTCCAGATGAAATTTTTGCTCGGCGTCCATTGATTCCGCAGTCGCCAGCCGAGATAATAGGTCGGCACGGACATTTTCGGATATAGGAATCTGAATGATCTCAAATTCAGGGAAACGGAAGAGTAGGCTTCGAACCTCTTGGAGGTATCGGACCATGTTCGGTTCTCGGGCCTCAAACTCGCCCCGCACGTGACCAGCCACTAGCTGAGAGTCGGTGAAGGCATTCAGTTTCTCCACCTTAAGGTCGCGGGCGATTCGGAGTCCGGTGAGCAGAGCTTCATACTCGGCCTCGTTATTGGAGGCCGGGAAGGAGAAGCGGACGCTATATTCAAAAGTTGCCCCCTCCGGGCTGGTGAGGACTAAGCCCGCACTGGAGCAATGGGCGTTGGACGACCCGTCGACATGGAGGAGCCATCGGGCGTCAGATTTTGGGTGCTCGAGAAAGTTGGGAGTAGAGTCGTCCGCCGGGATGGTACATACGAGGAGGAAGTCAGCTAGCACCTGAGCTTTGATGGCCGGACGAGGCTGGAATCGAATGTCGTGCTCGCTCAACTCAACTGCCCATTTAGTCATCCTCCCCGATGTTTCGGACGATGGACCACCGCCTTGATAGGTTGGTCAGTCAGGACCATCACAGAATGTGCTTGGAAGTATGGCCGCAACTTTCGGACTGAGGTTATCAAGGCTAAGACCATCTTCTCAATCCGGGTATACCTCATTTTTGTGTCTCAGAGCAGTTTACTGACATAATAAATTGGCTTCTGGGCCTTATTTTCTTCTCTGACCAACACCGAGCCAACGACACCTTCCGAGACAGCCAGATACAGGAACAATGTTTCCCCATGATTTGGACTGCTGAGGAGAGGGGGAGAGCCAAGGTACTTCTTGAGATCTTTGAATGATTTTTGACACTCGGAAGACCATTAGAAATTCTTAGCCAACCGGAGAGTTTTGAAGAAAGGGAGGCATCTTTCGGCAGACCGAGCCATGAAGTGGTTAAGGGCTGCTATTCTCTGAGTTAGGCGCTGGACTTCTTTAATAGATGCCGGGGGCACCATCTGCTGAAGAGCCTGGATCTTCTGGGGGTTAGCTTTGATAACCCGTTGGAAAACCATGAAGCCGAGGAACTTCCTAGAGTTAACGCCGAAGGTGCACTTAGTTGGGTTGAGCTTCATCCGATATTTACGGAGTGTCGCAAAGCTTTCCGAGAGATCCTCGATGTGCTGTGATGCTTCTTTGCTCTTGACCAGCATGTCGTCAACATATACCTCCATGTTCCGACCGATTTTCTCTTTAAAACTTTGTTGACCAGCCTTTGGTAGGTGGCACCTGCATTTTTAAGATCAAAGGGCATAACACGGTAACAGTAAGTACCTCGGTCGGTTATGAAGGCGGTCTTCTCTTCATCTTCAGGGGCCATCCGGATCTGGTTGTAGCCCGAGTAGCATCTATGAATGTTAGCATATGGTGACCCAAGGTGGCATCTACAAGTTGATCAATTCGGAGGAGAGGGAAACTGTCCTTCGGGTATGCTTTGTTGAGGTCGATGAAGTCAATGCAGATCCGCCACTTGTCGTTCGACTTCTTTACCATGACAACATTTGACAGCCAACTTGGGTAATTCACCTCCCAAATGAAGTTCGCCTTGATAAGCTTATCAACCTCCTCTTCAATAGCTTTCTGCCGCTCTGGGGTGAAGCTCATTTTCTTCTGTTTGACGGGTCGGTACATCTCGTCCACGTTGAGGCGATGGATGAGAACATCAGGGCTGATTCCTGGCATGTCGGAGGTGGACCAGAAGACATCGGCGTAGCTTTGGAGAAAGTCGATCAGTTTTCGCCGGGACTCGCCTTTCAGTAGTGACCCGATCTTTATAGTCCGGTCGGGCCGAGCTTCATCCAGCGGTACTTCTTCCAGTTCTTTGGCTGGTTCTCCTCGTTGCTCGACGAAGTCCTCCCGAGCGTCCAGCCCATCAACCTCAGGCATCCTGGACTGAAGGCTGGTGATAAAACACTGCCGAGCCATAGTTTGGCTTCCTTGGATAACACCAACTCCCCGTCCGATGGGGAATTTCATAGATAGGTGTGGGATGGAGACGACAGCTTTGAGGGACATCAGGCCGGGTCTCCCAAATATCACATTGTAGGGCGACCGAAGCTTGGTCACCAGGAAGTTTGTGTGAACAGTGGCCACAATGGGCCAGGTTCCTGCTCGGACCGTTAAAGTTACGACTCCTTTTGGGACGTTAACATCACCGGTGAACCCCATTAGGGTGGAGTCCACGGCTCGGAGGTTTTCCATGAGCAATTTCATCTTGGCGAACACATCAAGGTACAGAACATTTACGGAGCTTCCACTATCAACAATGATCCGACTTACATCGTAGTTATTTAAATTGAGAGATACAACTAATGCATCGTTATGTGGGAATTGTATCCCTTGGAGATCGTCATCGGAGAAGGAGAGCTCACTCGTTCGTGCTTTCTTTGGCGCCGAGCCTTCACCATCATTCTTGGAGCTCGACAAACTATCGACCTCTTCAATCACGTTGATATGGCCGATCATGGGTGGATTTGGAGGAGGAGGAGGAGGCTGCTGAAGCTCGGGCTGGCGATCACCCCCTTGTCCTGGCTCGGGCGCCCTCCTGAACTGGTTCAGTTGGCCCCGTTGGATTAGCCTCTCAATTTCGTTCTTCAATTGCCAGCACTCCTCGGTATCATGGCCATGCTCTCGGTGATAGCGGCAGTACTTGGTGGGGTCCCTCCGGGTTGGGTTCCCTCGAAGAGGAGCTGGTCAGGAGAGCTGGTGCTCTATCTCCATGAGGATTGCGCCCTAGGAACAGTGAGTGGGGTGTACCGGTCGAATCGCCTGGGCAGGCTCTGAGAGCGATTTCTTAGCGGCGATGGGGGAGCTCTTTGGCGACGAGGCGGGCTTGGCTGACGGATAGGTCGATGCCTGTCCGGACCCTTGGGTTCTTTCTTCTTCATCAGCTCGGCGCAGGCAGCCCTCCGTGATTCTTCGACCCTGGCATATTTGTCTGCCATGGCCATCATATCGGAGAGGTTCGGGGGGTAACTGACCTCCATCGCTATGTAGAAGTCGCTCTCCTTCAAAACTTCTCCCGCTAGGGTGGACATAGCCACCTCATGATTAAGGTGGTCCACCTCCAGCATGGCCTTGTTGAAACGGCTAAGGTAATTTCTCAAGGACTCCCCCTCTCTCTGCTTAACTTCAGAGAGGGAGTCAGATCTTCATCGGTGACGGCAGCTACTGATGAACTGGCCAATAAAAAGATGGCTCAGCTCGTCAAACGAATTAATGGAACCTGGTTTCAAGGCGTTGAACCAGGTTCGGGCAGATCATCTAAGGATGGAAGGGAAAGCACGGCAGAGGACCGCGTTTGATGCTCCGTGGAACATCATTATTGACTGAAAACTGAGGTGATCATCCGGATTAGAGGAGTCGTGGTAGGGCTCAATGGCGGGTAGCTTAACATGGGAGGGAATCACTTCCTCCATGATCCCCTTGGAGAAGGGATGCCCTGTTCTGCCTTAGGCTGAGGCGGATGAGCCTGCTTGGCGGCGTCCAGCTCCTGACGCATCTCTCGAAGCTGTCGGCGGATCTCCTCTTCAGATATAAGAGGAGGGGTCAGACGATGAGAGCATGGGGATGGCGTCGAATCATGGCGGGAGGACTCCGAAGAGAGGGACTGGGCCCATCGAGATCTGGGAAGATCCCTATCGCAGCCCCCTTGCAGGACTGGTCTGGCCTCTTTGGGTCGGTGTGGGGGGTCCGCGGCTCCATGCGGACCAGAAGAAGAGGTGGCCGGAGAAAAAGGGGCTGCGGCCTCCTCAGGGAGGCGTGGAGCAGGGGCAGCTGCAAGGCGCTCCTGAACCAGATGGGTCAGGGCTTGGACCTGCTGGACCAATGTGGCGAACTGGTCCTGGGTCACTGGGATAGCTGGCGGCGATGGGGTCTCAACTGGTGGCGGCTGCGGCGCCACGCTACTCATCGGATCAGGTCTCTGGGAGGCGACCTGGTCCTGGGCTTCAGAAGTTGCCCTTCTCCGATTAGCCATTGGAGAGGTTCTCTTCCAGATCGAGATCCTTATCTCCTTTCTTCAAGTTTTAATGGGACTTGAGGCCCTTCCTCTAGCGCCAATCTGTTGCCGCCGGAATCTGTCCTCCGACTCAGGCGCGATCGGTCTCCTGATCGGGCTTCCTCCTGGCGGACCTGCAAAGAAGTCCTCACGCGAGAGGCATTAGGGGGTGGCCCTCCACGAAAGACCCTCCGACGCTCAAGTCAGTGGGGATCAGCGATCAACAGAAACGAGAAGAAGGATCTCTCTGGGGAGTCCCTCCAGGGGTGGCCTATCGGGAGCTCATGCGGAGCACCAATGGCAGAAAGGAGAAGGGGAGCAGTGAAAGAGAGAGTGATGCTGAGACTGAGCCAGGAGTTGTGCACGGGAGCTTGCGCGTACCTAAGAGAATCTGGGAGTGTCTTATTTATAAGCAATCACCTGAATCTTGAGCGCCTTCTGGAAGGTTCGAAGGTTGTTGGGATACGGAGATGATTCGAATCAAGCTATTGTGAGGCCGATGAGATCTGTATCTTGTCCGTTGAAGGATCGACGGCTGGGAGAGCTCTCTGATGGCCCGAGATCCGATGACTGCGTAGGTCCTAGGCCATTATTGTAGATCCTAGGACACGCCTCGATATGATTCATCGTTTGAAATTCTGTTACACTAGACTTGGGCTCTCCCACGCTAGGTTCTGCAGGGGTGCGGAAAGGCTTAGTTCAGACGGTCGAGGGACGACCTGGCCTTGATGGCCGAAATGCACAGATAGTTCGCGCTGCTGGGGCATAAGCACGGCTCGAGCAGCAGAGGCACGAGGGTGGCTGAAATATGACAAAAGAAATAAGCCGGTCGTGAATACATTTTCGTTCCGCGGAGGTGCATGTCGAGCTATGGATCACTCGGGGAAGCCGAGCCATGGGTCGCTCGGGGAAGCTGAGCCATGGATTGCTCGGGGGAGCCGAGCTACGGATCGCTCGGGGGAGCCGAGCTACGGGTCGCTCGGGGGAGCCGAGCCATGGATTGCTCGGGGAAACCGAGCTATGGGTTGCTCGATCCGTCGAATCATACTAGTTAGCTCGTTCTTTGTGGGCGCAGTGTAGCAGGTGGGGGCGAGGCTGATCTTAGCCCCTTCGCATGGTTATCAACGCAATGGCGATTTTACCCCTCAACAGTAACAAATCAAAAAGGGTTGATATAACCATTAAGAGTCAAAATTTAGGGACTAGTTACTAGCAATTTTATTTGAAAAATGTCAATAACTCAATCATAAATTAAAGTATTTTATGAATTATTCATAATTTCTAAAAAAATTAAAAATTTACAAGTAACATGATCATAAGTTAGAGTATTTTATAAATTATTTATGATTAAAAAAGGATTTCATAGTAAGTAACTAAATCATAAATTAATGTATATTGTAACTTGTTCATGATTGCAAAAAGGATTGCTTCATCAAGAAGACTATCCGAAGAGAGAGATCTAACCCTAGTGTTTCTGGTGAATGTTGCAATTTTTACATAAATCATGGTACAAATAGATACGATAATAAATTTTATTTTATTACTATTTGGTATACTAAATTTCATAGCAATTCTTAAAATAAAGTTTTAATATTTTAATTTAAATTTTGTGTCAAGAGTTTTGATCCAACCGAGTCATGGGAGTAGGGCATTGCTGTCTTAAGTTGGAGCAAAGTTCTATATATAGTTTCTGTTTTTTTTTTTTTTTTTTTGACTTTTCACTCACACATATAAGTAGGTTAGCATGTAGGTTTGGGTTAAACAAGTGGGTTTAAGTTGGTCCAAAGTTGCACCACGCAGAACTGACTACGTTATAGGTTAATTAGATCACCAAGTCATGACGGTCAACTTCTGGAGCATATGAGAAGGGGCTTCAACCATATGCCAGCCAGCCCAGCTGGAGATAGAAGCCAAAGCAACCCAATTGATGGCATCAATTGTGTTCCTTAACCTATCCATTAAGAAAAAGATAAAACGACAGCAGTAAAAATCAAGCCTTGCTCGACTTTCCTTGAAATAGAGGAATTATCAAACCTAAATTTATATACGCCTATCAAATAACACAATTTATGATTAAATCAAGATCATTGGACGCAATAAATAAAGCAAGATAATAATTACCTGCAAAATGAAATCTGAGATTAATTAACTCTGCCAAAGAAATTAAAGTAAGAGAAAATGACGTAAAATTGGAAGTGGGTGGTGTCACAACTATTTTTGTTAAAAATATAAAATACATTTTAACCAATGGAGGAAATAAGAAGCCTAGAGTACCTTTCAAGCAATAGATATACCAAAAAAAAAGGTCTTTAAATTGAATGAAACCAAAATGCTACTTTCATGCATACCTTCAATGGATAGCGTCTAATTATTAATCAACTTCAGGAAGATAGTTTGCACGATGTCATAACCTCCTAGAATCTTAAGTTAGCCGCAAAACCTGAAATGCCCATAAGGTTCTTAATAAACTGAGGCGGCCATCTAACATATGGCATTGGCTCAATCTTGTTGCCTTTTGATATTTCTCTCTTAAATTTTTTCCTCTTGTTTTCTTTTCTTCCTCAATGGCTTACATATAGTTTAGAATGCGTGGATCACAAAAATGTCAACCCTAACATGCACAAGTCAATATGTTCTTTAAACTTGAAACAACTTGATGATAGATAACTCTTTTCAGAACTATTTTACGTATTTAATGTAGCCTAAAAAGTATAGCCTTCTAGGTTTTGGACAATACTAGGGCTATAGTTGAACTAATTTTTGTAATACATCATGCATATGCATTTTTGAAAAGGGAAAGAAGCAACTATAGAGATATATGCGACACGAACGCATCCTTTTTATCTCTTTCTATAGAATCCATTTGCATCTCCCTAAGTGAATCAATTAATTAAAACCATGGTAGGTCAAAGTGTGCCAAATCATTACTAAAGACTGGTGCAGTTTTGGATTTTGATTGGATTTGGATCTCAAATCATCCGGTTCGAAAGTGTGATGGGTAACGAGAGGAGGGTGGTAGACAACATGTTGGCTTTTGTGAGCTTACATCCTTTCCTCTTTTTTATTTAACGCACTATTTAATGCCCTTAGTTGCAATGAAATCTTTTTCATGACATTCATAATTTTGATATCTAGGTTGGAATCTTAGATATTGCCTCAAAGAACTATGGTAGGACTGATGAAAAGTTGCTTGATCAAGTAATCGAAGAGAAGTTGTGTGCAGACCTTAGATTTCCATTTGATATCTCAATTGATTTTTGTAAAAGGTTTTGGTTGTTTTCTTTTTGTGGGTGTTTCTAAAATAGTAAGGAAAGCCCCACATTTTTTTATGAACGTTTATCAAATTCCTAATCTTGATACATGAGAAATTGCATGGCCTTTAGTGGGGACAAAAGTGTCATCATGCTTTAAGAAAAATTATTGCTTTTATCCTGCTTACTGTTGCAAACATTGTAGGCCTTCAATCTTTTGAGTGGGAAAAAAATGAATGAATGAAGCGGATACGAATGCTATGCCTTTTTTTTTTTTTTTTCCTCCTTTGATCCTGTGCCACTTAATCATGCACCATCCAAACATTTATGGTCACATCTTTGAGAGGTTGATGATTTATTAAGTTGGTGTATATAATTTAAGAATGAGATTACTATGATTTATGGTAACCTCAAATTACTTAAAATCAACTATTTCACAGACATTTTGCTTATCACTCAATACAATATATGCAACATATTTCATAGCTAATTATATTAAACAGTATAGTACTTGTGGCAGTTAGACACCCAAGCTTTAGCGTGTGTGATATTCTTTTTCTAATGGTATACTTTTATATTTGCATCATAAAATAAAAAAATATGGACTTATCTAAATTTATAATGTTTAATGTAAATTTTAAAATGAAATTTTACCATTATTGATTTTAATTCTAGATTTTAAAATTTATTAAATTGCCATCATCATAAACATAAAAATAAGACAAATGAAATACATGTATTAAATTTTAAAAATAATAATTGATTTGCAAGTTTAAATTTTTTTAAAAAAAATTTAAAAGAAATAAAACTCTCGTGTAAAAAAAAATATAATCCAAATGAAATAAAAATGCAGCATAGCTTCATGGAAGAAAGCCAAAACTTCACCATAAGCCCTCTTACCAGGATTATGAAAATTATGTTTACTTTGATTAGAATTTTATTTCACTAGAATTATATCTTTTTACAAAAAGTTTTATTTCTTTTAAACTCTTTTTTTTTCTTTATCTAAAGCTTCAAATCAATTTAATCTTTTTAAAATTCAAAAATATTTTTTTATCTGATACGCATATTATTTTTGTCTTTTTCTTACTTTTAAAATTTAGAATTAGAGTAAATAATTGTAAAATTGAAATTTAACAATGTAAAATTAAAAAAATAAGTTTACTTTTTTTTATATATCTGAAAAAAAATACTAATATCCAAAAACTATCAAGTACACCTACCGCTCATACATTGTACAGGCATATGCCCAATATATATTAACATATAAACTAGGTTTCCAATTGGATAACGGATATTAGCAACAAAGAGAGATTAATAAATCATTCTCTTTCCACCCCACCTCACCACACGCGTAAAAAAAGACTCGTGATAGCTGTGTAAATATGCTATCAATGATACATGATGCACGCTACTTTCTGAAATCATATACTAGCAATTAACCCACAGATGAGACGAGGCTAGCTGAGCCTAATATATATTGCTAAATGTAACGATCGATACGTTCCAAGAAAACAATAGATGGGGGCAATACACCAATACAGAAAACCTGATTTGACCACGAACAGTGGTAACTATTGCAGCAGCTAAAGAAACAATGAATAGAGATAAGAACAAGCTTAAATTTTCGCCTTAAATAAAAATAGCAAGCTCAAGTTGAGCTCGTAGTAATATCTCCCAAACTAACCATCCGATCTCAAGTGAATGATCTGTCACCCCCTCGTGACAAGTACGGGACATGCTCTTGATCACAGTGGTCTCGTTCGACGACCAGCAGCTCGGCCACAAAGAAGTGCGTTCCTAGGAATGGGGTATTCATCCCTCCATGAATTTGCTGGAGAGTAGACACGGAGATAGAATTGCTGCCCTAAGTACTGACGAGCCCAGTTTTCAGACCTTAAATTCCACATACCTACGTTATCCAGAGGCATATATAGCAGTCCATCCCTTGGGATACACCTGAAATAAGTTTAACAGCACCAAGAGTATAAGAAATACGTTAGATAATCCTAAGCTATCAGATGCAACTAACTCATTGTGACTATACTTCTCAGGTTAAATAAATCAGATGAATCTCCGCATTTTTTCCAATTAATGTTGGTTTGGAGGAGCTGCACCATGAATCCGGTCAATCAAAAAGTCGCAAAGGTGGTCATGCAATTTCCAAATTAATACATAAAATTCAGTGGGGCCCAACACTGTGACTGGCAGCAAGACATTGGATAATATCAAATCTTTTTTTTTTTTTTTTGTGTTTTCTGCAGGTAGTTACAGTCGGATATTTGCTATTAGAAGGCTCACAGATATGAATCAATGCTCGGAGGCTGAAAGTGTTGACAATGAGTCTCTTTTCTTTCTCTAAGAGATGTAATTTAGCAGACGTTTTTGAAGTACAACTAGTTGGCTAAAATAACTTTTGAAAAAAAAAATTATGATAAGGTAACTGGCAACAAAACAAGTCAGAAGCAACTATGTCAGACAATGAGAAGTTATATTCTTGCCATTCTAGGCCTCAAATGTCTAAAAGATCATGATTCAAGAATATGCTGGAGATCAAGAAAAATGGATGTTCAAATTCACAACAATTACCTGGACAGTGCAACGATTAACAGTGTCTCTCAAATTGTAAGATTTTCTGCTAGCCGATGTCCATTGCCCTCCATCCATTCTGCACATTTCCAAAAATATTTCATGGTTAGAGTAATTAAGAATGAATTTAAAAACTCTTGAAAAAAATGTTTTAGCTTCAGTATTACTACCCGACAACCCAGAAGGAATATCCATCAATATGCCACGATTGAATGGTGTCTTCATAGTTCTCAAAGATAATCTCAACATAATCTCGAAAATTAGCTGCCATAACAGAGGTCTGGAGATAACCACCTCCAAATGTTGGGTTATCAGCAATGCTTCCAAGTGAAAAGACTCCAGAAATCTTGTAGAAGTCAGCCAGTTTCAGGGGAGTATCAGCTGGAATGAAAGAGACACTGTTGACAGCATGTCTCTGCTTGCCATTGATCATAGGTGCAGAGTTTGCAAGCCTAATTGTTCGGGTGGTGTTGACAAGCCCATAGTGATAGGAACCTTGTGGGTTAGGTCTTGGCCCACTGGCTGTGAGATTCCATCTGATTTTTAGATAACAAAAGATCAGTGGTCCATGTGTTAATTTGAAAATATGCAAGGTGGTGGTAAGAAAGTAAATCAATTAAATTAGAGCAAACCACATCAAAAGATTTATCAATATTTATTGTTAAAGATATTACCTATAACTCCCATCCATAAATGCAAAACATAATGTAGCTATTGTGGAAAAAAAAAAAAAAAATCCCATGGTGATGATTGTCAAATTCAACAGTCCTTGTAACCACATTTAAGGAGAAATCTAAAAAACCCAACTTGCATATATTCTAACCTGAGGTAGGAGCAAAGTTTTGAAATCAGATTGTCTAACTACATTGAAGCATGAAAAAAAGCTTAATGATAGAGACCATAGGACAGTGATAAATTTCATAGCAAAGGATAAGGACCGAATTTAGACATGAACCACTACACACAAAGAGGAAATTTTTATTTACTGAAAGGGCGTTGGCATAGTTAAAAATTTTATTTGAACCGTTTGTGACCATATTCATGAAGCTGATAAACTATTTTCAGAGAAGCTTCTATGGCTCCAATGCAATAGGATATAATAGATGCAAATTAAGGGATAAACAAAGATGACAAAAATAAGAGGATAAATGCATGATTAATAAACTTTTTGAAGTGCAAGATCAGGATAATACCGGATAGATCTGGCCTGGTTGAGGGACCAATCAATCTGAACGGTAGGCCCTCCAGGAGGTGGGTCCACAGGTCTTCCAAAAGAATTGCTGTAATGGAGGATGGCAGTGGTGGTAAGCACAGTGCTGGTAAATCGGGTGGAAACCACAATGTAATAGTCCCGTGGTGGCTGATCAGCTGTCACTAGGACCGAGTAAGACTGGCCCAGATGGACATCCAATGAAGAGTAGGTGTTTTGGAGGGTGTGAGAACCTTCAACCTCAACCAGCTTCATCATGTGCCCTTGAAATCTTATGTTTAGAGATGTTGACAGCCCTACGTTAGATATCCGGAACCTGTATGTCTTGCCTGTAAGAATCAAAATATGCGAATCCATCAGCATGATAGCAAATTAAATAAATGCAACTTCTATATATATATCATAGTGTACTGAGAAAAAAAAAAAAAATGGAAGAACAGAGAGAAAATATCTATGGCCATCGATCAAGATGAGGAATACCTTGGTCAACTGTAAAAGAGTTCCCATTCCATCCACGGCCATTGATTAGAACCCCGTCAGGAAAAAGAAGATTCCTACCACTGTCTAATATGTACTTCAGGACCTACAAAGTGGGATAAATTGAAAAACAAATGATAGGTAAGTAGAACTAGGCAACTAAGGTATCAGAAATAACGACTCGCTAGCTAATTCTACACACGAGAAATCAAAGTAGTGTAAGTGAGGACGAAGATCGGATACTTTATAGAAACAAAACATAACACTTGTGAACAAAATATTAATAAAAATGAGAAGAAAAAAAAGAGTAGTTGAAGTCAATGATGGCTTCAGATCTTTTCTTTTTTCTTTTTCTTTTTTTTTTCCATCTGGCAGGATCTCAGCATGAGCAATAGGGTGGCTTACAGTGTGGTTGGCCTTGTACCAGTCGCCAATCAACAAAGTATAATCTCCAGCAGGAGGAGGGAATGGCACAGGAATCAGTGGACGACTCAGGATCCTGAAGCCACCGAATCCACCAGCAGCCTTGTGGAACGCGAGTGAGGGAAAGTAGAAGTAGCTTCCAATCTGGTCCTTCACTTGCAGCACATAGGTAAAGTTCCTTCCAGGTGGGATGGGACAGTTGGTGCCATAGACCCCATCTTGCCATGAATTCCTCCTCTGCTGTATCCCATTCCTGTGCAAATGTTTAAAACTCCAAACATCATTTCAGAATTCCTGTATTAGACGAACAATGGGCAAAAACTAATATGCAGCAAAGCTATTTGAATGAAACAAGAATGTGTTTTATTAATTGATTCTAATCAATCTCCATTAACTGATTCTAATCAATCTTATTAGAGGGACTACAAACTGTTATATGAAATAATTCTACAAACTCTTAAATATCTGATGCTAACAGAGGTCAACAGAGAATGGTTATTGATTTATAATTCGTCAATGTAAAAACAAGCATGGAGTCATGGAATAGAAATAAAAACAAATATATAACTAACGATACCACACCGACAACACTGGACAGGTTCATTAATACGCAGTCTGCGTGCTGTTCTTGAATAATTGTGAATAAATTTTGAAATTTATAAATATTAAATAACCGTGATCTATTCAATGACGGCAGTCAGAACCCATGCAGTCTAATTAAAGGCCCGTAGCCCAAGCCTACGACCCTAACTCCTCAGTTTTACATCTCCATATAGCTATTACATTACGGCTTCGGTTTCTAACAACACCAGGCCCAGCGATCTTCACGGCAGACTCTTGGCTCTTTAAAGAGGGCGGTCCACTAAGGCTGGCCCATCCAAAGCCCAAGCCCAAATAACCATTCACTAAGGATGTATTTGATATGATGAATAAGGGGAATATCCTCTAAATATCTTTTCTTATCCCCAAATGCTATAGCTACAGAGGATAATGCTGAAAAAGTTTAACAAGAAAGAATAACCATGGATTATCCCCTGAACTTATTCCTAGGGAATCCGAAATAACTAAAGTTATCCCTTGATGGCAAAATAATAATTTTAAAATAATACTTATTCTTTCAGCTATCTTCTGAATAAATACTATCATGTACATTTATTCAGAGATAGTCAAAAAGCTATCAAACACAGCCTGAATAACAAGCTGCCTGATGATCGTACCATTAACCACACCGCAATTCGGCGCTTGAGACGGTGGGATCAGATTAAAAATAAGTAAGCGGGCCCTACATATTCTTCAATCCAACATTCAGATCTCAATAGGGCGGCTTGCATTGCACCGACAACAGATCAGATAACTACATGTGCCAACCAAACCACATGAAATGATGATGATGATAAGGATGATGAATGCAAGATCCACTCCAATCACCACCCGCGACCGACAATCCGCGAGGGATCGGATTCTAATTTTCCACTGCCGCCCACTTTTTCGATTATTTATTAACTTTTAAGTTTATCGCTGCTGCGGATCTAAAAGCTGAAAGCAGCGTCCATCGCATCCCGCCTTTCCTGACGACAAAATGACAGCCGTATCCTCGATCACCCCCCACTCCCAAGGGGCGAACCGGCGAAGCCACTCGGAACCGCGTCATCCTCCTAAAGCGACAGCATGTAGCGGACTCCCACCGATATATTTCTATAGGAAACTCGAATTATTGCCACAACGCACAGATCTGGATCCTGAGTTCTTGATCTTGTCGAATGACCTCCATCTTATTAAAAAACTTTAATTTCATTAGAATAAGAAAAGATAAAAAAAAAAATAGAGAATATGATCAACAGAGAGAGTATTAGCGACCAGGAGAGGAGGAAAGGCTCCGGCAAGCTGTTGTAGACGTTGAAAATGAGGTTGTCATTTGTGACTGCCTCGATCTGGGGCCCTGGGAACTGTCCATTGATCAAAATACCCTGCAATCCACCACCAAACAACAAAACTTGTAACAAAAATTCTCTCATTACAAAGAAAACAGTACTGAGAAACGAGACGAAGAGGAAGGAAAGGGCAGGACCTGCTGTTTGACACCAAGAGGCCAAATGTCGCCATAGGTGACGTTCCAGGTGAAGAAGCGGTAAGGGTCGTCACCTCGGACGGAGGAGATGACAAAAGAGAACAAAAGGAAAGAAGCCAAGAGGATCGTCTTTCCCATTCCGAGGACCCTCACCACCCGCCTCCCCCTCCCCTTTCCCTTTGCTTCTTGCCTCGGAAAAGAAGATGCTTGGCGAATGGGGGGTTAGTAGAAGGAAAAGGGAAAAGGCGAGAGAACGGGAGAAGAGGGCAAGATCTATGGCCACGTTTTAATGGCGGCGAATAGAGCGAATGGAAGGAACTGAGAGAGAGCGGAAGAGAAGGGTTATAACTTATAATTAATTAGAGGGAAGCAAGTGAATACACTGAGATGTGGACTTCGCGGACGGTCGTGTTTTCCAGCCGGACATCTTTGTTATGTCGGGAGAGAGAATGAGCTGTCACGGATCGCGCGGCAGTAAAGAAGGGCAGGATTTGGCAGGAGCAATAAAAGGCTTGGTAATGGCAATCAACCAGAGGCTTCCGTTTTCATTAACCGTGCACTCAATAGCGGTCCAACATGCCATTGAATGTTGTTGATGTAACCACCACCAAGGCCCGCATTATGCTGAACGGTCCGAGTTACGGCCCTCAACAAATTACTTCTCTAAACTATCAATATAACAAATATTATTTATATATCAAAATTTATGTGATTTGATTATATTTAAGTTAAGATGGATTGAGTTATACTTAATCTATATATATATATATATATATATATATATATATATATATATATATATATATATATATATATATATTGGGTTATATTCGAATTGCATCTAATATAAATCTAATAAAATTATCTTTTTGGAATTAATGATGAGGCATAAATTATTGAATATGATGTGTTACTTTGAAATTTTTTAAAATAAAAAATCATATAATTTAAAAAGATTGCAAATCTATGCATTAATTGATTAAAAAGTTTCTAAATTAAAAATATAAAATAATATATATATATATATATATATATATATAATTAATGCATGATATAAGAGTCTTTAAATTATATATTTCATATATATATATAAGCAATTTAAAGATAGTATAGCATATTTAATAGTTTGAATTATTATTTTAAGATCTTCATCATCGAATACAAGAGCACATAACCTTATATCTCTCAAAAAACTTATACTCCATCGGATTAACTTTTCAAAAAAGGTCATAAAATTTATGGATTTGGATACCTACTAGTTTGACCTCTACTATGACATATTTTCAATACTTTTAAATAGTGAACTGATATACGTCCGCATTATCCATTCCATAGTTAGTTTAAAGGCATTTGTAGTTTTTTGACGGTCTTCGTAAGAAGATAGATATCATAAAAATTGTTAAATAAGGCATTAAAAATTCTATGCCTATTATGAAAGCCTATCTCTAGAGAAGAGATGAATGTAAAAGATGTGATCTTAATCGAACTAAAAGAATTTGATTAGGAACCAGGATTAAAGAGGCTTTAGGATTAGGAAACTCAATTATTGAGAACAGTTTAAGAGTGGCAAGCTAGTATCTAATTTACTTTGTGATGAGGAGTAAAATTATCATTACATTGTTGATCGCTCACATTGGCGATGGGGTCGTGCCTGATCCAAACGCTCTGCTTGCCAACTGGCCTGCTAGCGCAACATTCTAGCAACGAGCGTCTCGTCATAATGAAGAAAGAGAACACCTCCATGGCCGACGGCCCCAAGACCGGCAGCTCAAAGGCCGACGGCTCCAAGACCGACGGCCCCAAGGCCGACACCTCCCAGACCGACGGCTCCAAAGACCGATGGCTTCAAGGCCGATGGCCCCAAAGACCGACTGCCCAAAGGCCGACATCTCCAAGACCGACACCTCCAAGACCGACGGCCCCAAAGGCCGACGGCTCCATGACCGACGGCCCTAAAGGCCGACACCTCCAAGACCGATGGCTCCATGACCGACGGCCCCAAAGGCCGACGGCCCCAAAGACCGACACCTCCATGACCAACACCTCCAAGACCGATGGCCCCAAAGGCCGACGGCTCCATGACCGATGGCTCCAAGATCGACGGCCCCAAAGGCGACACCTCCAAGATCGACGGCTCCATGACCGACGGCTAAGACCGACGGTCCCAAAGGCCGACACCTCCAAGACCGACGGCCCCAAAGGCCGACTCCTCCATGACCGACGGCTCCATGACCGACGGCCCCAAGACCGACAGCTCCCAAGGCCGACACCTCCAAGGCCGGCATCCTCCCAGCCAGCCCCGGCACTCTCATCCCGGCCGGCCCCGCCTGATCCAAGTCGGCCCCGGCGCTTCAATCTCGGCCGGCCCCGCCTGATCCAAGTCGGCCCCGGCACTCTTCTCATCCGGCCCCGGCGTGTCCAAGTCAGGCGACCTCGGCACCTCCCAGCCGGCCCTGGCACCTCCCAGGCACCCTCGGCATCTTCCCAGTCGACCCCGCCTAATCCAAGTTGGCCCCTTGTGCCTCGACACCTACCTCCGCCGAGCCTCCGCCAGCCATGATGACTAAACCACAGCGTTCAAAACACCTCTGCAGAATCTGGCGCGGGAGAGTTCAAATTCACTGTAACAGAATAAGATTCCAAACAAGGAATCATGCCAAGACGTGGCCTAGGACCTACAATAGTGGCCTAGGGACCACGCAGCCACTGAGTCTCGAGCCATCGGCCAGCTCTCCCCGCCTCCCAGCCGTCGATCCTCTAACTAACCATATACGGATCCTACCGGCCCTGTAACAACCTGATTCGAATCCGTTTCGAATCCCAACAACTTTCAGACCTCATCCAGAGCACGTCCAAGAAGTCAGGTGACCGCCTATAAATACTACCACCCTCAAGCCTCTCAGGTACGGCTATTCTACGCCCATTTTTCATTCACAGTTCTCACACTCCGCCATGAAAGCTCCCACGAGAGCTCGGAGGAACTCTTCTTGGGGATCCTTCTCCCCATGTTTGTTGATTGCTGGTCTCACTGACTTGGCGTCGGAGGGTCTTCGCAGAGGGCCACCCTCAATGCCTCTCGCGCGAGGACTTCTGTGCAGGTCCGCCCAGGAGGAAGCCCATACTAGGAGATCGACCGCGCCCGAGTCAGAGGATGGATCCCGGCGGCAATAGATTGGCGCTAGAGGAAGGGCCCTTAAGTCCCATTAAACTTGAAGAAAGGAGACAAGGATCTCGATCTGGAAGAGAACCTCTCCAATGGCTAATTGAAGAAGGGCAACTTCTGAAGCTCTGAACCAGGTCGCCTCCCAGAGACCCGATCCGATGAGTATCGTGGCACCGCCACCGCAGCCAGCTGAGACTCCGTCGCCACCAGCTGTTCCAGTGACCCAGGACCAGTTCGCCACACGGGTCCAGCAGGTCCAGGCCCTGACCCGTCTGGTTCAGGAGCGCCTTACAGCTCCCCATCCAGTTATAGCTGCCCCTGCTCCATGCCTCCTCGAAGAGGCCGCAGCTCCTCTTTCTCCAGCCACTTCTTCTTCTGGTCCGCATGGAGTTGCGTACCCCCCATATCGACCTAAGGAGGCCAGACCAGTCCCGCAAGGGGGCTGCGATAAGGATCTCCCCAGATCTCGGCTGGCCTGATCCCTCTCTCCGGTGTCCTCTTGCCACGACTCGACGCCGTCTTCGCCTTCTCCCTGCCTTGACACAACAGATCGGCTTCCATAGCCGTGCTATGCACACCAAGGCATTTATGGCCTCATAAAGGCCATGTGCATCTACCTACTTTAAGGCATTTAATGCCTTATCTCCTTCCATCATTAAGGCATTTATGGCTGCCGCATTGCCCCTAGGCACCTTTTGCGTAAGGAAGGATGGCGTCATAAAGCCAAGACAAGGAGCTCTTGACTACATGCTTCATAGAAGTCCGATGGCCAGCTTCAGCCTCAGCCAGTGGGCCTACCGCACCACCTAAAGAGTCCCACATGCGGGACCCCATTCCGGATGGCCTTCGGAGTGGAAGCTATCATCCCCGTGGAGATAGGACTTCCCTCTTCGTGGGTGCTATCACGCCTCCAGAGTCAAGGAGAAGTCTTTCTCGTCCGGTGATCTTGTCCTCCAGAGAGCATCCGTCTCCAAACCGCTGAAGCAAGGAAAGCTGGCTCCGAACTAGGAAGGCCCCTATCAAGTGACGAAATTCATCGGACCTAGCACCTACAAGCTCCAGGATCTGAATGGAAAATCCATTCCTCGGACGTGGAATTCAGACAACCTCCGCAGATATCATCAGTAGGGTACGCCTTCTACGGGCCCGCCTCGTTAATTTTTTTTATTGGCATATTGCTTTATGATTTACGGCATGGTCACCACAATCACTTCTCCAAAAAATCATAATGAAAAAACGGATGCCACTTGCTGATCCTCGGCATGACCGAGTTATCTATTTAAGCAGGGAATCTCCGAACCTCGGCTGGGCCAAGCAACAAATCTCTGAACCTCGGCTGGGCCGAGCAACCATTCTCCGAACCTCGGCTGGGCCGAGCAACCATTCTCCGAACCTCGGCTAGGCCGAGCAACAAATCACCGAATCTCGGCTGGGCCGAGCAATGATCTCCGAAGCCCCGGCCAGAGCCGGAGTGCATCTCTCATTATCGGAAGCCCCGGCCAGAGCCGGAGTGCATCTCTTATTACCGAAAGCCCCGGCCAGAGCCGGAGTGCATCTCTCATTATCGGAAGCCCCGGCCAGAGCCGGAGTGCATCTCTTATTACTGAATTCCCCAGCCAGAGCCGGAGTGCATCTCTCATTATCGGAAGCCTCGGCCAGAGTCGGAGTGCATATCTCATTATCGGAAGCCTCGGCCAGAGCCGAAGTGCATCTCTTATTACCGAAGCCCTGGCCAGAGCCAAAGTGCATCTCTTATTACTGGAAGCCCCGGCCAGAGCCGGAGTGCATCTCTCACTATCGAAAGCCCCGGCCAGAGCCGGAGTGCATCTCCTATTTATCTAAAACCTCGGCCAAGACCAAGTGACATATCAGAACCCTCGGCTAAAAGCTGAGGAAGTTTGTTATTAATCTTGAAGGCTCGGCTACACCGGGTAACGATCTCCGAACCTTGGCAGCGCCAAGTAAATATAATCTTGGAAGGCTCGGCAACACCGAGTAATTTATTAGGAAGCTCGGTTACAACCGAGTAGCATCTTGGGAAGGCTCGGTTACACCGAGTAATTATTATTTGAAGCCTCGGTTACAACCGAGTAGCAATTAATATTTGAAAGCCTCGGTTACAACCGAGTAGCATCTTGGAAGGCTCGGCAACAACCGAGTAATATATTTCTAAAGGCTCGGCAACAACCGAGTAATAAATTTCCAGAGCATCGGCCAAAGACCGAGTGATATATTTCTGAAGGCTCGGCAACAACCGAGTAATAAATTCATCCATAAAAGTATGCTCTTTCTAGACCCATTTTTATTCATTGAATTAAGTTTAGTTTTTAAAAGGCCTGCGAAATTTTTATAACTCTCCTTGAAAGTTACAATGAGAAGCAGGTCATAAAAAGCCCGGCCAGAGCCGGAGTGCATCTCTTATCATCAAAAGCCCCGGCCAGAGCCGGAGTGCATCTCTTATTATTAAAAGCCCTGGCCAGAGCTGGAGTGCATCTCTTATCATCAAAAGCCCCGCCAGAGCCGGAGTGCATCTCTTATTATCAAAAGCCCGGCCAGAGCCGGAGTGCATCTCTTATCATCAAAAGCCGGCCAGAGCTGGAGTGCATCTCTTATTATCAAAAGCCCCGGCCAGAGCCGGAGTGCATCTCTTATTATCAAAAGCCTCGGCCGAAGACTGAGTGATATATTTCTGCAGCCTCGGCCAATCCGAGTGATACAACACTAAAGCTTCGTCCCAGCCGGATAATTTCTCGGACACTCTAGTGCAACTAAAGCACCTTATTTACTTCAGCAAGAGGGCCGCCCAGGCCTTTCTCTAACCTACACAGAGATAAATACTTCCTCTACAGAGGATCGAATGACACGTCCCCTAAATAAGATTGCTCCAGAATTCTACTCCCTATATCCGAAATTACACTTCGGACTAGGGAGTGGGGGGCATGTGATGAGGGGTAAAATCATCATTGCATTGTTGATCGCTCACATTGGCGATGGGGTCGCGCCCGATCCAAACGCTCTGCTTGCCAACTGGCCTGCTGGTTCAACATTCTAGCAATGAGCGTCTCATCATAATGAAGAAAGAGAACACCTCCATGGCCGATGGCCCCAAGACCGGCAGCTCAAAGGCCGACGGCTCCAAGACCGACGGTCCCAAAGGCCGACACCTCCCAGACCGACGGCTCCATGGCCGACGGCTCCAAAGACCGACGGCTCCAAGGCTGACGGCCCCAAAGGCCGACGGCTCCATGACCGACGGCTCCAAGACCGACGGCACCAAAGGCCGACACTCCAAGACCGACGGCTCCATGACCGACGGCTCCAAGACCGACGGCCCCAAAGGCCGACGGCCCCAAAGATCGACGGCCCCAAAGGCCGACACCTCCATGACCGACACTCCAAGACCGACGGCCCCAAAGGCCGATGGCTCCATGACCGATGGCTCCAAAACCGACGGCCCCAAAGGCCGACACCTCCAAGACCGACGGCTCCATGACCAACGGCTCCAAGACCGACGGCCCCAAAGGCCGACACCTCCAAGACCGATGGCCCCAAAGGCCGACTCCTCTATGACCGACGGCTCCATGACCGACGGCCCCAAGACCGGCAGCTCCAAGACCGGCACCTCCAAGACCGATGGCCTCAAAGGCCGACGGCTCCAAGACCGACGGCCCCAAAGGCCGACGGCTCCATGACCGACGGCTCTAAGACTGACGTCCCCAAAGGCCGATACCTCCAAGGCCGACGGCTCCATGATCGACATCTCCAAGACCGACGGCCCCAAAGGTCGACACCTCCAAGACCGATGGCCCCAAAGGCCGACGGCTCCATGACCGATGGCTCCAAGACCGACGGCCCCAAAGGCCGACTGTTGGCCCAGATGACAACCTAAGAGAGGGGGGTGAATTGGGTTCTTTAAAAAAAAATTAAGCCTTTTAAAATATTTGTTTGCTTAGTGTGAGTGAAAGTGAATGCAGATGCAAAAACAAAATACAATCAATAAGATAAAGATAGAGATAGAGATAAAGGAGACACGACAAACACAAAGATTTTATAGTGGTTCGGTGTATCCAACACCTACGTCCACTCCCAAGATTCACTTGGGTCCACACTATAATCTTCCTTGATTACAGCTGAGTTGTTTTACAAGCTCACAACTCAAACTTGTTGTTTTCCCGGGATCACAACGAACCCAGCCGGTTTTCCGGGCTCACCAGCACAAAAACCCTAACACAAGCTATACCAAGCTTGTACCGAGGTAAGACTACCTCCACTAGTTCAATCCCCCAGATTGAACTAGACACAAACAAAAGAAATATTATTTTTTTAAATACACAGCTCCTCAATGAGCAGATAAACAAGTAAATGAACAAAGTTTAGAAAAGCCTGATTTGTAGTTGGTTGGCTTTTGAGCTTTTCTTCTTTTCTTCTTTTCCTCTTCTCTTTGCTGGATTGAATCAAGCCTCAGCTCCGATTCTTCACAGTTGAAGCAGTTAAGAAGGATTGAAAAGCAAGAAACTTATCCTCTTTCCCAATTTGGGAAATCCACCAAAACTTTGATTTGAATGCCTTGGATTCCTCTTGAGCTTTTTGGAGTAGAGTGGATTTGAGCTAGAAGGTTTTTCTCTTGAGATTCAGGCTCTCTCTTTTTTGGATTTTTAAATTGGGATTTCTTCTTTGCTTCTCTGTTTTTCCGTTTTTCGTTTTTTCGTTCTCTCTTTTTTTTTTGAATGATAGTCTTCCCTTTTTATAGATTTCTTTCAAGCCATTCTTGGAAGAAAACTATCCGTTGGAGTGTACCTTGTAATAAAATATATCCGTTAGAAATAAAGTAAAATAGAAATATTACCGTTAGAGCTGATCTGGCAATTTGATTTTTCATTCCAGGTGGGTTGGAGTCGACTCTAACTTTTCTGGAGTCAGCTCTAACTCGAAACACTTTAATCCGTTATTTCTGGAGTCGTCTCTGACCTTTCTAGGGTCGACAAGAAACTTTTCTGGAGTCGACTCTAACAGACCCGGAGTCGACTCTAAATCGAGGCCAGAAAAATCAACGTTCTGTTTCTTCTATGAGAGTCGGCTCTAACAGTCTCGGAGTCGACTCTAACTTCCGTGCCAGATACTGGAGTCGGCTCTGTGATTCTCGGAGTTGACTCTAATGTCTGAAATCTTACCTAGACATTAGATTCGATCCAGAACAAGATTTATCTCCTGATTTTGATCATTCAATCGACTTATAATCTGAAACACTTAATCAAAATCATTAGAGCCTTCAATTGTTATACTCAAATAGTTTTGTTAATCATCAAAATCATCAATTGGGTCAACAATCTCCCCCTTTTTTATGATAACAAAAACTTTGAGTATATGCATTCAAAAAATTCATTCAAACTAAAGGTTATAGTCATTTTAAAGCTTAAACATTTTTAATGAAAGATTTGATGCCAATATTCAAAGTAAACTTTTAAAATTGTGCATGAGTTCTATATAAGCCATCAATTATGAACATTTAAACTAAATGTACAGAAAATAGCAATTAAGCTTGTTGTTAAGCTCCCCCTGCATTGAATAGCTCCCCTTATATATAAAAATCGAATTTTAATTGAACTGATTGAAAGTTCATGTTTCTTTCTTTTTGCATAAACAATCATTTCTCATTAAAATTTCAAGTCTTTCTTTCTTTGCATATTCAACCATCTCTCCCCCTTTTTTGTTATCAGCAATAAGGAGAGTATTAGATAAAGAAAGTTATTAGAGAAAAATTGGTTCAATAAGACATAGGGATTCAAGCAGTCAATATTTGAAAATGTGTAATTGCATTTCATAAGTAAGAAACATTACATAAGTTGATTCATGTACATTCCAAAATGAGATATATTAGATACTCAAAAATTCTAAATACAAACTATCAAAATCAAAGTCAGATATGTTTGAATACAATTTTCTTCAAGTGACCTATGATTTCTATTACATCATCTTTTTGAGATTTCTTAAAATTTTAAGATAAGCTTCAATCTGTGAGACTGCAAGGTCAATGTCCTTCTTCAGTTGACCAGTTGCATGAACATAAGATCCCGAGCCATCAGCAATGCCTTCCATCCTTTCAAAGATTTTGTGAAGTTCAGCACCAAGGATTCAACATAATTGCTTATGGAAAAGGAAATCATGTCAAGTCTCGAGTTAAGTTCATCTTTTAGCTGATTGAAGTCTTCTTTTAATTGATTAATCTCATGAGATCTCTGACTGTTATATTCAGCAAGCAAAGCTCTTAACTGACCAATCTTCTCATCAGAGAATCTCCCAGAAGCAGTGACAGACGGATGTGGAGGAGAGGGAACAGTGCTCGGTCCGGCCTCTGAAGGTCCAGCTGTAGATGGTCCCGCAATAAATGGATCAGGGACTGATGATCCCGCAGTGGATGGTCCAGGGATATCTTCTACTCTGGCCTCTTCAGCTCTATCTCTCTCAGCTCTTTCTTCCCATCCTCCTTTTATCCATATACCATTTAATTTCTTAAGCCCATTCGATGAATAGTAGAAATACTATAATAGTCAGTGTGCCTTAATTTCCTTAGGGGTTCATTATCCATAATAAGCACACCTTGGCTTCTAAAGATTAATGTAAACCATACCATATGGCAGTATAGATCTTTCTTTGTAGCAGCCTCTGCCATATATCCAATCATCATGCCAGCTAAGTTGACTGGCCTTCCAGTTATTATACAATCCATCAAAAGAATGTCTCGCTCCGAGACGTACTCAAATCTACCAATTTTGGGAAATAAAAATTCTACCACATATGTTGTGTAGTAACCTGAGCTCCATATTTAATTGATTTGCAAGGATTTCCTCAAACTCGGTTACATC
>UESW01001455.1:87815-113271 GCA_900491605.1 Calamus simplicifolius | reverse complement strand
TACATTTATCTAGGGATAGCCAACAAGCTATCAAACACTACCTAAGAAACTCAGAATAATTAAAGTTATTCTTGATGATAAAATTATAATTTTAATAACATGCTTACTTTTTTAGCTATTTTTAAAATAACTGCTATTCTACATATTTATCCAGAATGGCTTTTGAAAAATCAAACTCTACCTACGTATTTGAACGCGGTAGAACATCCCGGCGGGCATCCGGAGGAACGCTGGGAAACCACCACCCAACTAAAAATCAAACGCAAACCGTTAACTTTATTCCACAACGTTTTTGTGTCTGTCCTTTCTTTCTCCCAGTCTCCATGACGGCTGTTCGGAACCATCGCTTGATTCAAAATTCGATTCTAAGTCGGCTCTCCCTCCCCTCCATTTTAGTGACGGCTTTAAGAGCAATCAGAACAATCACCAGCTTCTGCCCTCCCAAGCCCCTCATTTCTTCACTCCCAACTGACCCTAATTTCCACTCCATCTCCGCCCCGATCGATTCTTCCCTACCCAGCAATCAGCTCGTCCGCCAGCTGTTCGACCTATTCTCCAATCCACTCAACCTCCGGGAAAGAAGCGAGGAGCTCCGCCACCTCGGCCGCGGACTGACCCCTGAGACGGTCGAGACCGTCCTCAAAGACCTCAAAGGGTGGAAGGCCGCGCGCAAGTTCTTCCGGTGGGCCTCGTGGCAGCACGGGTTCCACCACAACTGTTACACCTACAATGCCATGGCCTCCATCCTCGCCCGGGCCCGCCAACGTGCGCAGCTGAAAGCCCTGGCGGCGGAGGTGGTTTCGGTTCGCTGCCCCATGACGGCCGGCGCATTGGGGTTCTTAATCAGGTGCCTTGGTAATCAGGGCTTGATCGAGGAGGCCAGTTTGCTCTTCGACCGTGCTGGGGATTTGAATTGCGTTCCTAATTCATACACTTACAACTGTTTGCTCGAGGTGTTGGCTAAAGCCGGCCAGGTCGAAGCGGTGGAATCAAGATTTCGGGAGATGGTTGTCGGTCAGGGAAGGGAGCCCGACAAATACACGCTTACGGCGGTCTTGCAGTCATATTGCAATGCCGGGAAGTTGGAGGAGGTGATGGAAATCTTCAACGTGATGAATGGTAACGGGTGGGCTGATGGGCACGTCATGACGGTCTTAATCGTCACGTTTTGCAAGTGGGGGAAGGTTGACAGAGCTTGTGAATTGATCCAGCGGATGGAGGATCTTGGGATGATGCTGAGTGAGAAGACGTTTCACGTCTTGATCCATGGGTTTTCGAGGCAGGGGAGAGTGGACAGGGCGCTCGGGATGTTTGAGAAGATGAAGGGTTCAGGTTTTAATGGGGATTTGGCGCTCTACAGTGTTTTGATCGAGCGGCTTTGTGAGGGGAAAGAGATCAAGAGGGCTTTGGATTTGTATGTGGAGATGAAAGAGAATGGTACATGCCCTGATGCTCAGCTAATCAAGAAGATGATCTCAACGCTATGTGAGGAGGGGGACTTAGTCAATGCAAACCGGTTACTGGAGGAAATTTGGAAAAGTTGAATTTGGATAGCTTGGTCTCTCTTTATAATGCAGTTCTAGATGGGCTCGTTAGTCATGGCGATGTAGACATGGCTCACACACTACTCAGTGCAATGATTGAATCTCGAAGCTTACAAGCCTCACAAATGGAAGTAGATGAGCATGGTTTTAGTGAACCTGGCACTGCATCTAGAACCCTGTTTCAGATCAAGAAACCCGTTTGCCCAAATGATGATTCTTTTAATATAGTGATCTGTGGTTTATGCAAGATCCCAAAGCTGGATGTGGCTTTAGTTCTTCTCAGTGATATGATCAGAGTAGGTTGTAAAGGGAAACTTTTGATGTACAATAATTTGATTAGTGAGCTGTGTAATGTGGATAGGTTGGAGGAAAGCTACGAGCTTCTGAGAAAAATGAAGGGATGTGGGTTTACTCCTACAGAATTCACTTATAATTCCATATTCTACTGCCTTTGCAAAAGAGGGGATTTATCAGCTACCCTTGACTTGCTTAGGGAGATGCGATGTCAAGGACATGTGCCATGGATAAAGCATTGCACCTTGCTGGTCCAGCAGCTCTGCAAAAGTGGAAAAGTAGCAGAAGCTTCTGGTTTTTTGGATGACATGGTTAAAGTGGGTTTTCTTCCTGACATGGTTGCTTACTCTGCAGCCATTGATGGAATGTGCAAGATTGGAGAGGTAGACAAAGCACTGAATCTCTTCCGTGATTTTCTTCAAATTGTTATTTACCAGATGTGGTTGCTCATAATATTTTGATCAGTGGATTTTGCAAGGCTGGTAGAATTAATGCAGCACAAGAAATTCTAGATGAAATGTTAGAGAAGGGACTTGTGCCTTCCGTAGTAACCTACAATTTGATGATTGATGGTTGGGGCAAAGCTGACAGGATTGATTATGCACTTGCTTGTTTTGCTAAGATGATTGATGAAGCAAGGTCACCTACAGTGGTCACATACACAAGCTTAATTGATGGCTTGTGCAATGCTGGAAGAACTGAAGATGCTCTTGTTTTGTGGAATGAAATGAGGGAAAAAGGATGTCCTCCAAACCAGATGAGTTATACGGCTCTTGTCCATGGTCTATGCAAGTGTGGTGATGCAGATGTTGCTCTTGTCTATTACAGTGAGATGAAAGAGAGGAATTTTGAGCTAGATACTTCAGTCTATTTGTTGCTGATAAACTCTTTGATTTTGAAAGGAAACACAGTTAAAGCTTTAGATCTTTTGAAAGATGTTCTTCATAAGGAAAGCTTTCCTTCTGCTGATTCTAAGAACTTCCGATTGATGAAGGAAGCAGTACACAATCTATACAAAGATGAATCTACTTCTTTGGATGTGAGGATACTCATTGAGAGGGGATATGTTCCATGGATGCAAAATGTCCATGACATTGGGGAGGACATGAAGAAATAAAATATACTGCTTGATTGGGGAGTTTTCACTGCATGTTTCATGCAAGGCTACCTTCACATATAATGCATCTGGGTGCACTCATGTTTGAACCTCCCTTCTTTTACAAAAGGCTAGAGGTTTTCAAGGCTCTCTTTCTATGTGGAGTGTTTCCTTCCGTTATTGACCAAGGTATTTACTATTTCAAGAGAGTTAACTAGCAGCTTCATGCTCTAGTTAACTAGCAGCTTCACTGGGCTATGCATATATTTGTCCTTGACAACTAAATGCAAAAATACTTGAAAATCTTTAATTGAGAGATATCATCTCCCTCCATATTCATTTATTAGACATCTTACACACACTTATTTTCTTTATGACCAACTATTGTCAACTGAAATATTTTGTTTTGTACTAAAAGAATGCTTCATTTCATTAGATGTAACAGAACAAGAAAAAGAAATAGTTTTGAGTTTTTCATAATGCAAGTCATAACGTAGAGCTTAGTATTTATGCTTTAATTAGATTTTCAATAAGGTGATTTTCAGTAAGGTCTTATTATAAGTATTTAGGTTGTAGAGCTATTAATTGCATTTTATGTGCCTTTCTTTACATCAATGTTTGATTCCAGAAGCTGAATGGGCACTAAGAGCATTTCTGAAGGGACATCCACCTCCCTCTGATATCTGTTTGCAAATTATTTAAGTAATAGTGGCAGCCAGTAAGTTCAACTTCAACCCATTTACAAGCAGTTAACAAGAAGACAATTAGTATCTTCTTTGTGCTTGCTAGCTTACAATTTGGTCAATTATGTCGATTAATGAGCTATTCTTCATAAAACCATCTATCTTTGACTCTAATGTTTGAATGTATTTTTTAAAGACCTTTTTAAGATGTCTGCTAATCAGAATTTTAACTTTCAAGCCATTTCTATTAGAGTGGCAGCTTACAAATTTACCTCTTTCTGGAACTTCTATGAGATGCTTAACCTCAGGGAACATCTTGGTCTATAGCTAGTTGCTAATCATGAGTTCACGTGTTATTTTTATTGACAATTGACTTTGTGTGAAACAACAAGCACTTTAGATTCTTTGCTACCAGCAGCAGCAAAATGATGCTTATGCATGAAATAATATTTCACATGACTTGCATTATTCCTTGCAATTTTTTTTATTGATACTTGTCCTCTAGATGCAGATATGCTTAAATATGTAACTTTATTTTAATTATGCTAGCACTGCATATGAGTATTAAGTGTAACAGAAATGTGTATGTTAAGATGGATATGTAGTAAAACTTTAAAAGATAGAATTAGAAATAAACATATAAGAGAAATGATAGGAGTAGCCCCAATTGAAGATAAAATGAGAGAAAATCGATTATGGTGGTTTGGACATATACAATGTAGACCTTTAGATGCTCCAGTTAGAAATAGTGATCTTTTAACAATTTATGGTAAGGATAGAGGTAGAGGTAGACCTAAACTAATATGAGCAGAAATAATTAAAAAAGATATAACTATTTGTAATTTAAATGTCGATTTGGTCTTGAATAGAGCAGAATGGAGGAAGCAGATTCATGTAGCCGATCCCATGTAGTTGGGAAAAGGCTTAGATGAGTTGAGTTGAGTTTTAGCACTACATATGAGTATTATTTTTCTTTCCAGCTTTTTCTTTGAATAATTTTGATTTTTCATATTTGTGAACCAACAACCATTTTATAAAGTAATATTTAATTTAAAACAAAGGATTTTAGTATTGGGTGTACCACTCCATTATGGATGGATTGATCCCAAACCAAGGGTGAACTGCTTGGGGACACCTTAAAACTTATTTTTAATTTTATTTTTTCATCATTTCAAGGTGGGAGAGGGACTGAGAAGTAGTGGGAAGTTATCATCCTTCAATATTTCATTAAATTAAAATTTTGGATTTTAGCCAAATGATCAATAGTCTAAAATGTGTAGTGTCATGATCACCATGTGAAAGTGAGACCAAGAGATTAGCACTAACTTCATTTAGAGGTACCACACAGAGAATAGGATGGTTAAGCATTTAAATCAATACATAAAACATTATTTATGGACTCAGAATCAAAACATTGAAACAGAAAGACAAATAAGGGATAGTACTGAAGGTGACCGAATTGATGGATTAAAGTTGTGCCAATGCAATCAGACACATACAACGGAAGAAATATAATTTAAAATTTTAAAAATAAGTAAATAAATTTTAAATTTATTTAAAATTTATTTTTCATTATTTGCATGATTTTGGATCATATCTAATGTTTTAATAAATTTAACATTTAAATCTTACTTGATTATGTTGAACTTTTCAACTGGATCAAAAATCCTGATGGATCTTTGAGTCCCGTGCTAGAGCCGTTCACGCGTCCGACCTCGACGGGTATCCACACGGGACTGATATTCCTTAAGAGTAGACGAATCACCGAGTGCTAGCTTCTTGTAAATCTCCTTTGATGAAGATGGTGCACAAACTCTTTGCTTAAGACAGTGCATCAAACTCTTTGCTTAATGGCCAAGAAGACTCACAGCCTTCTTCCTCTCAGAAATCATGCTTTGTTTCCTCTCATCCCTTTCACTTTTCAAGGCTGCATCCCCTCCCTATTTATAGATGGAAGGAGGGGATAGAAGGGGCAATTAGATGGAGGGTTGAGAATGCTCGGGATGCATATCCGTATGTAGTAGATTCGGAGATGAAATCTTCAAATGACGATGTTTAGAATAGAGACTATGGAGTTTATCCTCATGCCTAATCCAGATGGGGTGTGTGTCCCTAGATATTCTCTCTCTTAGCGCATGTGTTCGAACCCCCACATCAACCTATTTTATATTAAAGCTTATTTTTCTGGTTTAGGATAAAAAAATATTTCTACCGAATGAAACCAAACCAAAAGAATACTCAAGTGGTTAAGGGAGAAGATTGCACACAAGTGTCATGGGTTCAAACCCCACAGCTAGCATATCGTGCAAAATATGTTCTGGATAAAATATAGTTAATAATTGACTTTTTAGGGCACTCATACCTAGGGAACTACACAAGTGATAGACACAAAAATACGTCATGCACATCTCCACAATACCAATTTCAATATTTTATGGCATCCTGCTTAGATATTTTTTTTTTTGTGGCATCCTTAGGCAGTTTATAAGACCACATTCACAATCGATAACAAAATCATAGTTATATACATTATACTCATAATTTCCTCAAAACATAAAATCCTTCTTTCATATCAAATTAAGTCGATACATCACCACATCTCACTGTACACATATACATATACATGGATATCACCCCACACTAACTCAATATACAAAGCTATCATTTATATACTCTTGCATCCAAGCAAGCTTTACAAGGTAAGGGTCCAGTCCCGCTAGCCTTTAAACCTGCCAACCCGACTCACAAATATAAAATAAAAGACATCAACCATAGCGGGGTGAGACCTAGGTTCCTATGGCTTGATAACCATCTAACCATGGGGAAATTGAGAACCACAATACTATATCAAATATAGTAAATACATATAGCATGAATGAACACCAAGTATACATTTATACATGATTCTAGAAAACATAATATGTAGCTTATTTTTAAATAATATACATCTTTAAATGAAATATCATACCAATACTTTTCCTACTAGAAAACATTTTCGTACATGAATAAATACACCTTTTTGAAATGACATAAAATAACTTGTAATTTAGCTTATGCTTACAACAATATATCAGTACTGAAATACTATATAATACATTTTCTATTGGAAATCAACCCATTTAAAAAAACTCAGGAATAATGCATCTCTTTTTAAAACATGAAACCTTTTTGATACAGCCCAAACTTTCTTTCATTCATTTCTTCGATCCCCACCAGGATCTATTTTGCCCACCGGCTTTTCATATAACCCATCCCTACTGGGATATGCATTTGGCCCACTGGCCTTTTAAAAAAAATCAATGCATATACTTTAAAACCATCATGATGCTGGGTTGTGTGTCATTGGTGTTTAAACCATCAATGCATATACTTTTAAAAACCCACAGTCGCCCTCCTGCAGGTATACACTGATTGGGTGTTTAAGCCGGCAATAGAATCCTCGCACAAATAGCATCCCTCCGTGCGGTTCACCCGACAATGTGTTTTTTGTCCTTTGACCCTGAGACCTTGGGTTTTCTTTATGCCCCCATGGACTATATAGTAACCAGCTCATTACCGAGCTATGATTCATGCCCACACAGGCTGCTTGCAACCTGCCCCATTGGGCCTGTCTAGCGTGCACTCACCCCTGGCCCGTAGATTATCGTACGATCGAACCGCAAGGAGGTGCCGGCTCAATAATAGTGTGCAATGCTCATGCTATAGCACAGTCTAAAGGGTGATCAGCCCCATAACTGTCTTGTGCTCAGTATGATACATACACCAAAATATGTTTTTTTAAAACTTTATCATGCAAATATGCCATGTATGCATCGAAAATCCATATATCAAAAACTCATAAATTAATTAATAATCTGATCATATCATGCATAATCCATCAAATCTAATCTGTAACTATAACATAATTTATTACATAAATCAATAAATAGATCTGATCATATCATCAAATCTAATTTATAACTATAACATAATTTATCACATAAATCAATAAATAGATCTGATTATATTATCAATCTAATCTACAACTATAACATGATTTATTACATAAATTAATAAATAGATCCAATGATATCATGCATAATTCATCAAATCTTGCTCTGATACCACTTCGAAGGTGACCGAATTGATAGATTAAAGTTGTGCCAATGCAATCAGACACATACAGCGGAAGGAATGTAATTTAAAATTTTAAAAATGAGCAAATAAATTTTAAATCTTATTTAAAATTTATTTTTTATTATTTGCATGATTTTGGATCAAATCTAATGTTTTGATAAATTTAGCATTTAAATCTTACCTGGTTATGTTTAACTTTTCAACTGGATAAAAATCCTGATGGATCTTTGGGTCCCGTACTTGAGCCTTTCACGCATTCAACCTCTACGGGTATCCACGTGGGGCTGATATTCCTTCGGAGTGGACAAATAGAGATATCCACGCGGGCTTGATATTCCTTCGGAGTAGCGAATCACCGAGTTCTAGCTTCTTGCAGCTTCTTGCAGATCTCCTAGTGAGGATGGTGCAGCAAACTCTTTGCTTAATGGACAAGAAGACTCACAACCTTATTCCTCTCAGAAACCACTCTCACGTTTTGTTTCCTCTCATCCCTTTCACTTTTTAAGGCTGCATCCCCTCCCTATTTATGGATGGAAAGAGGGATAGAGGGGCAGTTAGATGGAGGGGTGAGAGGATGCATATCCGTATGTAACAAATTCAAAGATCAAATCTTCAAATGACGATGACTAGAGAGACTATGGAGTTTATCCGCACGCCTGATCCAAATGGGGCATGTGTTCCTAGATATTCTCTTTTCTAGGTAAAAGATAACTCGTCAAACCCTTAGCACCAATATATGTAATATTTATTTGACTTAGTTCAACTTGTGATTACTTATGAAACTCTTTCCATTATCATCTGTCGTGGCCACGGATTTATGAACACAGTCTCCTAAATAGTATAGGACTTCTTCCTTTCTATTAGGGCTGATAAATCCCTAACGAACACTTTCTATTCCTATATTAAGATCACTGTAGTCAACGTACATAACAAGGCCCTTGATGCCTAAGAGGTTCAAGGTAATATGTAGTCAAACTACAATAATCCTAATGTGAGTAGCCGAAGTACCATAAGTAGAGGACCACTTACACTACTACATCTTCGAGAAGTCACCGACGAGTAAGTAGACATCCTACTGACTTCTCGTATGGTTACGGTCGGTACCGATGTCTTACATCTATCAGCATTCTTGCCCTGGTAACCCATACCAAATACAAGAGACTCGTATCTAGGTGATCCATGCTCCAGTCTGATCGGATCGATCACCGTCCCTGTGATTGATCAATTGATTGGGACCGTTTTAGGAGTTAATCTATTATGATATGTGTCTCCAATTTTCAACTCTTGAAAATACTTATCATTGACCTTTAACCCCATCGACGATATATGACATATCAATATATATGGGAAAAATTGCTCAATAAAATTTATTTATTAATGACGATGATCATGTACAAAATAAGTCCTGAATAAAATACAATGTGTAAGCCAACAATTGGCTTTCTAGGGCACTCATCTAATAGGTACACCCTCATAACTCAGGTTATGTTTGGTGGATTGCTAGGCAATCTTGAATGGTAATGTGGATTGCCTACAAGATAGATTACACATGATAGATTGCCAGTAATGTTGATTACTGTGTTTGGTATACACAAGTAATGTTACAGTAATATTTGTTGCCGCCAAGTCATGTCCCTCCAACCCGAGAAATAGAGATCTTAAAGAAGCTCCTGCATGAAAGTCCCTGGAGATCGGTTGCATCGGTGGGGATCCGACGCTCAAGTAAGCGACTCAGGAACAGTGAAGAAAAATAGAGCTAGTAAAAGTGGCTAGAGAATTGAGTTTATATCCCTTTCATCGTTGTGAGTGTAGGTTCTTATACCTGTCCGAAGATCCCTTTTCCGCTTTCGGAAGGTGGCTAATTCCGAGGCGCTGTTGTCCGTAGTGGGCAGGTGGCCAGGATGACAAAGACAGGTCACAACCGACACTGAGCACGTCAAAGGTGTCTTGCGTCGCCAGGCGCGGCGCCATAGGTGGCAGGTGGGCCTAGTCGTGTCAGACAGACGCCGCTACAGATAGTGGTCATGTGCAATCGCAGACAGTTAGTGAGCCATGTGGCAGCCGCAGATGGTTGGTGGGCCACGTGGTTGTGTCAGGCGGCTCGAGGTAAAGGGGACTTGGGGTCCGAGGCCGAGGGGACTTGGGGTCCGAGGCCGAGGGGACTTGATGTCCGAGGCCAAGGGGATTTAGTCCAAGGCCGAGGGGACTTGAGGTCCGAGCCGAGGGGACTTAGTCGAGGCCGAGGGGACTTGAGGTTCGAGGTCGAAGGGACTTGTTCGAGGCCGAAGGGACTTGAGGTCCGAGGCCGAGGGGGACTCGGAGGTCGAGAGGGCCTCGGAGGCCAAGGCTGGGGTTTCGTCAGTTGCTTCTTCCGTCAACTCTAATGCAGCTTAATATGTTCCCTCGCCTATGAGACGATACGAGCCCACCCCTATTAGGCGAAAGGGGTGTAAGCTCCAAGGTGGCTATTCCCAATGTGCTGCCAATTGCGAAGGGGCATGTGTCCCTGGGTACAGTGATTCCTTAGTGCGGGTGACTTGGGCATTGTAGAGCTACTGCCCCTGCTAACCGTTAGATCTATGGAAATCCGCCTCGAAACGGGGGTATCCTTTCGGAACCCACGAAAAGTAACCGCCATCATTGCCATCATGGTGTTGACGCTAGCGATGCCTCGCGATTGGCCGAAGGCGCAGCATCCCACGTGCCGAGCACCTACCGAGGCGATACCGCCTATAGTGGGGGTCCGTGTGGCCAGCTAGGCTAGGCGGGACGATTCGAAACTGATTTTAAGTCGAGGAAAGCTCTGAGTTCGGCATTCTGCCCCCTAAGATCATCTCCTTCCTCGAGTTCTGTCTATGTCTTCCCCCGAACTGCTCTTGCTACTCCTTCCTAATCCAGGTTAGTTCTCTGATCACTCCCAGCTTTTCCATGGTTTCCAGTCCGTCGTGGTCCTCTTCTGCTTCTCCCGGGGATCATGTTTCTTCCTCGAGGCTTCGAGCCTCTTCATCTCCTGCACCGTCCTGATCCTCCTCCCCCTTCGAGGACCATGTCCCTCTTTCCCAATGGCAAGTCGTTGGCCGGGCTCCTACCAGGAGTCGTCCGGCGGCCGCTGGCGCCTCATCGAGGGTGGGGGCAGAATCCTCGATGGGGACCGCCTCTACAGTAACGGGCCAAGAGTTGGCCAACATTAGGGCCCGTTACCAAATTCCAAGTAGCATCCGGTTGTTCCTCCCTACTCCCGACGATAGAGTAGTCTCTCCCGACCTGGTAGAGTCGCCATCTACGAGGTCTCCCTTAGGATAGGTCTTCGCCTGCCCTATCCCCTTCTTCCTTAATCTTCTTGACCGCTATTCTTTGACGCCTGCCCAGTTGGTTCCGAATTCCATTCGGACCATCTGTGGCTTCTTAGTGCTTTGTCATCTCCTTGACATAGAGGCTAGGATCTCTCTTTTCCACTATTTTTACACCCTCCGACAACAGTCGGGCTGGTGGCTATTCTAGCCTCGGCCCGGTCGAACCCTCAAACTAGGTTTGCCTTCATCTGTCAAGGGATGGAAGTCTCGCTTCTTCGCTAATCTCGAGGGGGTGAGGTTAAGGTGGGGGGACTCGGATACGAGGCCAAATAAGGATTCGGCGGTGGCCCTGGGGGATAGGGAGGCACTCGGGCAGCTGCTGACAACCGCTGTCCTTCGCTGCAATCAACTACTGTCGGAGGATAACCTTCGGCTCGTAGGCATCTCCTCTCGCAGTGGTGAGCAGTCGCATGCCTCCGATCCTTGCCCTATTTTTCTTTCTTTTTTTTTTTTTGCTCACTTTGGTCGATGACTTGCATAGTGATGAAGGTTCCGATCCACATGGCCAGGAGGGCGGCGGTGAAAAGGAAAAGGGCCCTCGAGGGTGCCGAGGACCGAGCAGGAGGTAGCGGACCCAGGCCCCGAGTCGGTCCCCAGCACGGTCCCTTCCTTCCTCGGAGCGCGAAGGGGAGCGAGCAGTCGGCCCCGTCGTCGACCTTACAGCTGATACTCCCCCGGAGGGAGCGAGAGCCGAGGAGGCCATAGCACTGACGGTGCCTACCATCCCGGCCGCTGAGGCGAGTGCAGGCGGAAGTGGAGCAGGGCTCAAGCGGAGGCTCCCCCACAGAGGGATTGGTGAGCAAGGGTCACCAGCGGCAGCTGCGCCGGCAGAGGAGGTGCCGCCAGCCCCCGGCCGAGCACCCATCGCACCTGGGCCAGCCAAGGCCGCTGAGGGAGGTGAGGTCGGGCTATCCCTTCCCGGCCCTCGGTGATGAACCATGGCCATCGGACAGAGCAACTCATCACCCAGATTGTCCTTCCTGAATTCCAGGAGGAGCTTCGCTAGCTGAGGGCCACAGCCTTCTACAGGGAGGCCTTTGTGGCCCACATTCGGGTAAGTATCTTAAGTGACCAAAAGTTCTTCCCCTCCCCCTTCTTTTTTTTTTTTTAACTTGTACTAATTCGTCTTTGATGCAGTCGGTGAACTCCCTAGTGGCCATGAGGGAGGTCATTGACCAAGGGGAGGCTGTCCTCCACCAGGCCCAGCAGATGGCCACCGAAGCCCGGGGTCGAGCCGAGCGGGCAAAGGAGGCCCTTGAGGCAGCACGAACCGATTGGGCCACCGAGCTCGATGAGGCCATCAGTCGGGCGAACCGCCGAGGCCGAGCATGCCCAGGCGACCTTGGACCAGTTAGGGGCTGCCATGGGGGCCGTCACCGTCAGGGACTATCGCATCGACGCCCTCTCCATCGAAATAAAGGCAATCGAGGAGAGGGCTGAGAACGCAGAAGAGGTGGCGAGGATGGCGATCCCTGCGCCGCGGAGGGATGGCCATGGTCTGAAGGCAGAAGCTGCTATCGAAGCCGCTGAGGAGAGGGCAACAGCGGCCAAGAGAAGGGCCGATGAGCGGTGGATGACTTTTGCAAGTCCACCAACTTCGCGGGTGAGTTGGCCGAAGCCTTCGCTGACGTCTACCTTTAGGGATTCCGGGACGGCAAAGAGAAGGTGGCCAAGGTCTTCGGACTTCCCAGCGTTGTAGATATTGAGCCGGACGAGGGGCTCGAGGGGTCGTCATCCAATGACGGGCCTACAGCGGACGAGCCCTGATCGCCCATTTTCCTTTCTTTTTCTGTATTAAAGTCCGACTTGGTCGGCATTTTGTAAACATTCAGAGTAATGAAAATGACTCCTTTTTGAAATCTAAGAGCTGTTTATTTAGCTTAGTATGCACTTCCTTTAGCTTGCCATCGTAGGACCCTCGATAGGGCTGCGTCGGCACTGGGGGATATCGTGTCTGTCTGCTCGCCATGGGCAAATCTGCGACCTAGTTGCTGTATAGGATCGGATCCTGGTGGGGTGCCGAAGCTAGCCTCGAAGCCTCCCTTTGTGAATCCAAGGCCGAGATAGGTGTGAGCCTCGTGGTGAACCTGCAGCGCCGAGCGGTCATCGAACTCTAGGGCTGGCCGAGATTGCTCCTCAGATGCCAAGTCGGCCTTGAGTTCCCCGTGCTGATCGGCACAGGGTCTTGGTGCCAAGCTAGCCTCGGGCTCAGTGCCGATCGGAGTCGGGCTTGGGTGCCGAGCTGGACTCGGGCTTTCAGTACCGATCGAGTCGGGCTTTGGTGCCGAGCTGGCCTCGGGCTTTCAGTACCGACCGGAGTCGGGCTTTAGTGCCGAGCTAGCCTCGGCTTTCAGTGCCGACCGGAGTCGGACTTTGGTGCCAGCTGGCCTCGGGCTTTCAGTGCCGACCAGATTCGAGCTTTGGTGCCGAGCTGGCCTCAGGCTTTCAGTGCCAACCGGAGTCGGGCTTTGGTGCCGAGCTAGCCTCGAGCTTTCAGTGCCGACCGAAGTCGGGTTTTGGCTGAAAAGACGAGTTATTCGAACATATTTTTATTAGTCGGGAATATGGGACGGGTAAGCTCAAAAGAATATGAACACTTAACCCAATGTAAAAAGAGGTTGTCAGAATTCCAAGTCCGAGGGAGCGACTTTCCGTCCAGTCCTTCGATTCAATACGCTCCATGATGGAGGGCTTCGGTGACCCGATAGGGTCCTTCCCAATTTGGCGATAGCTTGCCTCCTTCCACCGGCTTCGAGACCTTAGCCCGTCTAAGGACTAGGTCCCCTAGCAAGAATGTTCTGGGGCGGACGCGAGCATTGTAGTACCTGGCAGTTCGCTGTCGGTAGACCTTAGCCATCTTGAGCCGCGCTCGGTCATGCACCTCCTCTACGAGGTCAAGGTTGGCTCGCAGCTGGCTCGAGTTACCCTCCTCGTCATAAGACTTTGTTCGAGGACTTGGGATGCCAATCTCCATAGGGATGATAGCCTTAGACCCAAAGACGAGGCTAAAGGGGGTCTCTTCGATGGAAGCCCGCGGCATCGTGTGGTAGGCCCATAGCACGTTGGAGAGTTCCTCCATCCATCTCCCTTTGAAGTCATCTAGCTGCGCCCTGAGTCCTTGGAGGATGGTACGGTTTGTCACCTCGGCCGCCCCGTTGGTCTGAGGGTAACCGACAGAGGTGAATCGCTGATGGATGCCCAACTCGGTGCAGAATTCTCTGAAAGAAGCGTTGTCGAATTGCTGGCCGTTGTCGTGACGAGGGTATGCGGTAGTCCGAACCGGCAGATTATAGACTTCCAGAAAAAGGATCTTACATTGCTTTCGGTAATTTTAGCCAGCGCTTTGGCCTCGACCCACTTAGTGAAGTGGTCGATGGTGACCAGCAGGAACCTACGCTGGCCAGAGGCCGGGAAAATGGTCCTAGGATGTCCATCCCCCACTGAGCAAAAGGCCAGGGGACCGCCAGGGGGTTCAGCTGAGAAGTCGGCTATCGCTGGACGTTGGCGTGTCGTTGGCAGCTGTCACACCTTCGAACTAGCTCGGCGGCGTCCTCCTTCATCGTCAGCCAATAATATCCTTAGCGCAGGGCTTTGTACGCTAGCGCTCTGCCGCCCAGATGACTCCCACAGATGCCCTTATGGATCTCGCGGAGGATGTAATCGGTTTTCATGGGGCCAACGCACTTGAGGACCAGGTATGAGAAGGACCTTCGGTAGAGCCGCCCGTCCATTATTAAAAACTTAGGGGCTCATCGCTTGAGCAGCCTAGCCTCAGCCGGGTCTTCGAGGAGGGCGCCATTAGTAAGGTACCGGATGTAAGCATCCATCCAGAGGGCTCCTGCGCGACCGGTAAGGCCTCCTCTGTGGCTTCGATGCTCGGGACCTCCAGATGCTCCACGTACATCCTTCCCAAGGTCCTGTCGATCGAAGTGGCCAAATGGGACAATGCATCGGCTTTGGCGTTCTCTCTCCTGGGGATGTAACCGGCACGGAAATAAGCAAAAAGGGACGCCTGGGACCGGATCTTACCCATGTAATGGGACATGGTGGGATCTCGGGCCTCATACTCTCTCACAACTTGCCCAGAGACAAGCTGAGAGTCGGTGAAGGCTTTGAGATGCCTTTCTTCGAGCTCCCAGGCTAGCTTCATCCCCGCTAGCAAGGCTTCATACTTCGCTTGGTTGTTGGTGGCGGGGAAAAGGAAACGGAGAGTGTACTCCACTACCTCTCCCTCGGGGCTCGCGAGGATGAGCTCGGCTTCGCTCCCTTGGGAGTTAGACGCGCCCGTCCACATGAAGAATCTAGTCCTCCTCTCCCGCCTTAGTTGTCATGGCTAGGGACTCTTGAGTGTGGTTCCTTCGATTGCTCCTCGGCCCATGTGCACTCGACCAGGAAGTCGGCTAGCACTTGGGACTTCATTGCAGACTTCGCCAGTCGGCCAAAGGTGTCAGAACGGGATAAAATCGTCAGGAAGGGCTGGTCCATAAGCACCATAATAGGGTGGGCTTGGAAATAAGCCCTGAAACGCTGAGCGGAGATGATCATGGCAAAAATGATCTTTTCGGTTCTGAAGTACCTGATCTCTGTGTCGTGAAGTAATTTGCTGGTGTAATAAATCGGCCTCTGCGTCCCGTTGGCATCCATGCGGACGAGAACGGAGCTGAGGGAAGCCGCGAGGTAGAGGAAGAGCTCCTCCCTGCCCCACGGTTTGGACAATAACGGTGGAGTGGACAAGAATTCTTCAGCTCCTCAAAAGCCTTCTGACACTCCTTTGTCCACTCAAAGCCATTGACCTTGCGTAGCGCCTCGAAGAAAGGTAGGCATCTCTCTGCTGACTTGGACAAGAAACGGCTCAAGGATGCCACCTTCTCAGTTAAGCGCTGCACCTCCTTGCTAGCCAGGGCCTCATGTCCAGGATGGCTTGGATCTTATCGGGATTCGCTTTGATCCTCCGCTGCGTCACCATGGAGCCCAGGAACTTGCTTGTAACTCCGAAAGCGCACTTGCGGGGTTCAGCCTCATTTGGAATCGACAGAGATTACTGAAAGTCTCCGCCAGGTCGGCAACATGGTCAGTGATACGGATACTCTTGGTTAGCATGTCGTCCACGTACACCTCCATGTTACGTCCAATCTAGTCCTCAAAGACCTTGTTCATTAGCCTCTGATAGGTGGCCCAGCATTCTTTAGTCCGAAGGGCATTTTCTTATAACAATATGCCCTTCTCAGTCACAAATGAAGTAGCTTCCTCGTCCGTCGGATCTATTTTGATTTGGTTATATCCTGAGAAGGCGTCCATGAAATTGAGGGTCTCGTGGCCAGACGTGGCGTCCACCAGCTAGTCGATCCGAGGCAACGGGAAGCTATCCTTGGGACACGCCTTGTTGAGGTCGGTGAAATCGATGCACATCCTCTAGCTCCCGCTGGCCTTGCGGACCATCACCACGTTGGCTAGTCAGTCAGGGTAGTGGACCTCTCGGATGTGGCCGGCGGCTACCAGCTTGCGAACTTCCTCGTCTATGGCCTTCTGCCAGTCGGGGGCAAATCTCCTCTTCTTCTGCCAGACGGGTCGACATCCTGGGTTGATATTGAGTTGATGGGTAATTACCTCCCCGGGTATACCTGGCATGTTAGCCGCCGACCATGCGAAGTGTCGGAATTGGCTTGCAGGAAAGTGAGGAGTTGGTTGCGCACCTCCTCTAGGAGTAGGGTTTCGATCTGGACCATTCTCGTTGGGTCCTCCCCCAGTGGGAAGGTCAACAGGTGCTCGGCCGGCTCCTCTCTCCTCTCCAAGTCTCGGGGGTCGAGCAATTCTGATGCAGGAGCAGCCATCACCCCCTGAGGGCTAGGGACTGTATGATAACAAGTAGTACCGGGTTTCGCTCTTCCTGCATCTCTCCAACTCCTTCGCTGGTGGGAAACTTCACGAGCAATTTCTTAGTGAAGATGACGGTGTCCAAAAGGTTCAGACCGGGTCTTCCGAGAATGGCGTTGTAGGCTAAAGGGACCCGGACAACTAGAAAATTCATGAAGACCGTGCTTTGACATGGTGGGGTCCCGGCAGTGACCGGAAGGGTGATCTCCCCTTCAACCTTTATGTAATCTCCAGTGAAGCCCATCAGGGGCATGGTGATAGGTCGAAGGGAGCTAGGGGACAAGTCCATTCGATCAAAGGCATCATAACTCAAAACATCAACTGAGCTCCCATGTCAACTAAGATTCTTTTTACAGGGTGTTTTGTGATCGTCATGGACACGACGACACTGTCATCATTGTTATTAACCACCCCCTCTAGGTCCCTTTTAAAGAAGAAAATTACAGAATCTAGCCTCGCATCCCCCTGTGGCCTCTTAGATGCGCTGCCTGACCCCCAGGAAATCATGGCCACGGTCTTCTCGGACGGGGCGTTGTCAATGCTGGCCTGAGGTGGCAGAGGTGCCGACGGGTCAGGGGCACTCGGGTTCTCCCTCTGGACGAACTTCCCCAGGTTGCCATGCTGGATGAGGTCTTCAATCGCCTTCTTCAGCTGGCAACAATCTTCGGTGTTGTGGCCGTGGTCCCGATGAAGCGGCAATAGAAGTTTTTGTTGCGGGGTGTCCCTGGCTTCATGGGAGGAGGGCGCTGAAGATACGACTCACCCTCGATCTACAAAATGATGTGAGATATTGGAGCGAGCAGAGGAGTGAAGGGTCCCTCTCTGGGAGCAAGGGCTCGTGGTCAGTTGTCTAGTCAGCGGGGAGGCTTGGGCCTCCTGGGCCGAGCCTCAGCAGGCTCGGGACGGGCTTGCTTCTTGCTGGAACTCCCATCCACCTTGCGCCGGGAGGAGTCGGCCTCATTGGCGCGGATATACTTCTGCGCTCGGCTCAGCAGTTCGGCGTAAGAACCGGACAGCTTCTTGTCGAGGGAGTAGGTGAAGCAAGAGGGGCAGAGCCCTCACTTCAAGCCAGAGTGGCCACTGAGTCCTTGAGGTTGTAGACCTTGAGGGCAGCTTCCTTGAATCGAGCGATAAAGTCCCTCAGCGACTCATCGCTCCTCTGCTGGATGGAGAATAAGCTATCCGCCACTCGTGGGATCTTCCGGCATGCATCAAAGTGAGCCAGGAAGGCCCTCTCCAGCTGCCGGAAGGAGTTGATATTGCGCGGCGGCAAGCGAGAGTACCAAGCTCGGGCCGCCTTCCTCAGGGTGGTGGGGAAGGCGATGCAAAGTAGGGAGTCAGTTGCCCCTTGGATCTGCATCAGGACCTTGTAGCTCTCCAGGTGGTCAAGGGGATCGGTGGTGCCGCCATACGGGTCCAGCTGAGGGAGGCTGAACCGGGTCAAAATCGGCTCCTCCATGATGCGGCGGGACAGCGGTGGACGGCTGTTGTAATCTGCCTTCGGCGGGTTGGTGATCCTGCGGCTGAGCTCTTTCAGCCGCCGGTTGTATTCATCCAGCCGTCGCTCAGCCTGGCGAGCGATTCGGCCGTCAAAGGACCCCTCCTTTGAAGACTCCGAGGACGGAGAGGAGTGCCGACGATGCAAACGTGTGTACTCCACATCCTTCCCATGCCGCCGCTTAGGGGAAGCGCTGGCATGGGGGAAAGGGGATCGGGGCCTCTTAGAGGCCTTCCGGCGATGGTGCCTGGGCGAAGCGCGGCGGTGGCAGACCTCCCGAAGGGAAGACCACCCTCGGAAAGAATGCTGACTGGGTTGGACCACCCCCGAGACCGATTAGAGTGGCTCCGATTGTCGCTGCGCGATTGCCGACTGCGCTATAGCACCTGGACCGCCGCCACCAACGATTGAACTTGCATGGTCAAGCGGCGATCCAATCGTCTTGCTATGGTGGCGGTGGCGACGGCGGAGCGGGAACGCCAACCTGGGGAGCAAGGGGGCCAACCTCCGGCAGCTCAGCTCCATGGCGGTGCCCTCCGGCGTGGCTGGTGGAAACCTCCTACGCTCGTGTCACCACCATTTTCTTGACTGCTCAGGGGGGAAGACTTTGTAGCTGGCTGGTTTGAAGCTTTCTTCTCTCTGGCCCCCTTTCCTGTCGCGCCAATCTGTTGCCGCCAAGTCACGTCCCTCCAACGCCGAGAAACAGAGATCCTTCTCGAAGAAGCTCCTGCATAAAAGTCCCTGGAGACCGGTTGCACCGATGGGGACCCTCCGCATTTAAGTAAGCAACTCGGGAACAGTAAAGAAAAATAAAGCTAGTAAAAGTGGCTACAGAACTTGAGTTCAGATCCCTTTCCTCGTTGTGAGTGTAGGTTTTTATACCTATCCGAAGATTCCCTTTATCGCTCTTAGAAGGTGGCTAATTCCGAGGCGTTATTGTTCGGTAGTGGGCAGGTGGTCAGGCTGATAGAGACAAGTCGTAACCGATACTGAGTGTGTCAGAGGTGTCTTGCCCCACCAGTCGCCTGCTAGGCGCGGCGCCATAGGTGGCAGGTGGGCCTAGTCGTATCAGACAAGCGCCGTTACAGATAGTGCCATGCACAATCGCAGATAGTTAGTGGGCCACGTGGCAGCCGCAGGTGGTTGGTGAGCCACGTGGTTGTGTCAGGCGGCTCGAGGTAGAGGGGACCTGGGGTCCGAGGCCGAGGGGACTTGGGGTCCGAGGCCGAGGGGACTTAAGGTCCGAGGGGACTTGAGGTCCTAGGCCGAGGGGACTTAAGGTCCGAGGCCGAGGCCGAGGGGACTGAGGTCCGAGGTCGAGGGGACTTGAAGTCCGAGACTGAGGGGACTTGAGGTCCGAGGCTGAGGGGCCGAGGCCGGGGTTCCGTCAGTTGCTTTCTCCGTCAACTCTAACGTGGCTTGATCAGCCACATCAATATTGATTACTGTGTTTGGTATGACAAACAGATTATCAACCATATAATATCAATTTCTCAAAATACTCCTAAATAAATATATTAAAAATTCATATACTATTATATATTTGGTTTGAAAAAATCTTGCATTATAAATGACAATGCCTAAAAAAATATTGATGTATGCCGGTAAAAAAAAAAGTCTATATCATTCAAGAGTCATAGAAGAAAATTATTAATACAAATTAATGAGTTGATGCCAAAAAAAAATTTCGTAATATTTTTAAGATTTATATTATAAACACCAAAGAGATATAAATAGTTTAGGTTAAACACATGGATGCCATAAAATATATATATATATATTTCAATCGTTTACAAAAAAAAAAAATTTAATGACAAAAAAGAATTGAAAGAATGTTGTTGAAGAAGGTGGATGTTCAAAGTAATTATCTTTAAACTATTTCATGTTCTTTAGTTTATCAACTTGAAAGATGTATATTTTTTAGCTAAATTGTATTATCATAAAAATATAAAGTATTTATATATAACTAGAAGATATTAAATTAATTTTTTTAAGATTAAAATATATTTTTAATCTTCAAACATTTACTTAATTTTTTTATTCTAAAACTTTCAATTATTTATTATCATATTTTTAAAATAATTTATTTTTTAATATTTTATTATATAAAATTAATTAAGATTAATAGAATAATTGATATATTTTGTTTTTGTTTTTTTCTTTTTCTATTTGACATATTGCTAGGTCCATGCTCACATGCTGAGCTAAAAAAAAGACAGGAGAGGGCTTTTGGGAATTTCATGTGTTTTATATGAATCAAATTCATATATCATGCAGCGAAAGATAAAATAAACACGAATTAATTTTTAGATCCAAGATCCTTGGGGAACAAATTCAATAAATAAGGCATAATACAAGATTAAATCTAAATTATACCTATGTTTTTATCGAGGATGAAGATGGATGAAGCTGGTAAGCGATTTACTACTAGCCGTCCACATGTTCGGCCTCCAATTGTGATCCGCGCACAGACTTTGAATGATGTCCTCTTAGAATCGAATGATAACCTTCCGAGAGGGTGCTAGCGCTTCCTTTCTTCAATTAATTTTTCAAATCAAGAGAGAACCACTATATAGTCAAGATCTAATCTTGATCTATTAAGAGAGGAGAGAATATCATGTGGGACATATGGAAAGGGAGAGTCACGCCACTTAAAAAAGGGTTAGGCAGTGAGGTAGTGAAAAGATTTCATCTTTAAAATTTAGGAGGTTAGTTTCAACCACCAAGCCACATCAAGGGATGAGGCTAGATTGGATAAACATATATCCCTAAAATTTAGGAAGTTAGCTTCAACCACCAAGCCACATCAAGGGATGAGGCTAGATTTGATAAACTACATCCCTAAAATTTAGGAAGTTAGTTTCAACCACCAGCCACATCAAGGGATGAAGCTAGATTTGATAAACTTACATTCCTAAAATTTAGGAAGTTAGTTTCAACCACCAAGCCACATCACCCGCCCTACCTTGGGCGTGCACTCCATCACGATGTCATGATGGATCACGCCCATTACATGGGCATATTCTCCATTATAACGTGGAGATGGATCACGCCATCACATGGGCATGAATCCATCCTCCAGTGGCATGATCTCAGTCCTTGGTTCAATTAGGTTTTATGAATTAAATCATGCCATTATATGGACCTAGTTAAACACCACATTACCAATTTGATCAAACCCAATTAATCTGAGCCATCCATCACATGGATAAAGCCTAATTGGGTATCCAATCAATGGATCACATGTACAAAAGGTCTCTTCATAAGAACCCTTGAATGCAAAATTCTTCCTTTATGATGAATCCTATTCATCAATTTCATTTTCTCTCATTAAGATTGGGTCAAACCCAATCCTAATTGATTGGTTATCTAATTTGAATTAAATCCAACTTAATTCCCATCATTACTTCATTCAAAGTCTCCTTAATGCGTGTGACCCATTAGGTCCCTTGACACGGCAATAATCATGTCCTTAATATTGACCCTAGGGTTGACCTAGTCAACACTTTATCCAAGTCAACTCTTTGACCAAGCCAACTCTTTGACCAAGTCAAATAATCCATGATTATAGGTCATGAGTAGCCTTAGCAAAGTATTATGACCACCCAAGTGTTAAGGATTTTATCGACATGATCATCAACAATACCTGTCTATGAACGATTACAGTACAATTCAATCTCTTCGTACATATCCCAAATCAGTCAGTGATATGGAATGTGTCAATCCTGTAACTGATCTATGTTTACTTGATCTTAGAAAAAATTGACTCACATAAATTGGAATTTCGAAATCATTTCGAATTCCAACTTAACCTTGTAAGGATTTGACAGTCAAGTTAATCCATCAAGTGGCCGTAGGATATAACCCTCTCTATCAAGAAAACAAATCCTATCTTGATCAAACATCACCTTCATATGCTTTCTGTCATACTCAATCGACACCATATTTGCCATCCGTGGCTAGAGCGATGTTTGCATGATGTCAAAGCACGATATTCCACATATGAGGTGCAATGAAGATCTCAAGTCAAAGGATCACTCGCACCACCGTCATCATAAATCAACCATTGACACTATATAGAATATCCATATGAGATCTCTGTGCGGGTCATCCAATGCATCATTACAATAACAGCATCTACACACCTATCCAAGTATCTTCGTACTTCAGCTTGCGAGATCAGCTGCTCACCATAAGGGTAAAGATATGAAATATGTGCTAGTCTCACAGCGTTCGATAGTGCCCAGTCTTGTCTATGCATCGTCTAGGAAAATTTAAAAAATCAACCACAATATGCAATTTTGGATCTCACAATTTGCAATCTCTATTACAAATTCCATATGCATAGTTCACATTATTTTAGACTTTATCTCATAGGTAAAATATATCCAAATATATATATAAGAACAACACCTGGATAGATAAAGAAACCAATAAAATTTGATTTGCATTCATAATATAATGTGTACAAAATAGCATTAATTCGATTGGATCTAGGGCATACGCTAACAAGGGCATGGTGAGAGTTCGGATTAGTAAAGCACAGCGAATAATACCACTGTAGAAAAAGGGAAGACCACCGGAAAATAAAGCTGAAACAATTCATTCAAAGAAAAGAACGGCGGCAAGACTGGAGAAAAGAGAGAAAAAGAAGGGGATAATTTTGTTTTCATGGAAAGGAGGCAGGGGTAATTTTATCAAAAAAATTTATCAGATTACATCTCCCGTAATGTTGATAACCACCTCCTTCTTAGGTAATCTGGAGTACCTCTCAAGGAGGCAGAGATAATTTTGTTAAAAAAAAAAATCAGATTACAACATCTTCGGTAATGTGGATAACCATCTTCTTCTTAGGTAATCTAGATTATCTCTAATGAGGTAATCCAGATTATCACTACAAGATAGATTACCATTACAAATATATACCAAACATAGTTATATGATGGGCCCAATTTAAATTACCAGTAATCTATCCAGATTATCGGCTACCAAACACAACCTCAATATTTAATCTTTGCTTATAACCATGTAACCATGTTAAGGAACATGTTTGCATAAACATACATTTTGTTGGCCCCTACATTGATTTTGATGATGACAAAACCATTAAGCATACAAAGAAAATATATAAAATTCTACCTTTTAATGTATATACTTTTCTCTTTACATGCTATTCTCTTCCATGAATGTAAATGAAGTGTATGCTATTCTCTCCCCCTTTTTGTCATTAATCAAAAAGAGATGAAAGAATGTGCACAATTAAGCATTCATCAAGGAAAAGACATTAAGCATTCATAATGCATTAAAAAGCATAAGTACATAATACAAACTATTAAGTTTATGGCTTGATCATACAAGATATAATTTCAACCATACACAAAGATACATCAAAGTTCATCAAGGTTCATAATCTCAAATCATAAAAATAACATATATCAAGGTTCAAAATACGTCAAGGTCCAAATATATTAAAGTTCACAACAAAGTTTATATTATAAAGAAAAATTCTAATCTTCAATAGTAACAATAAGATACAAAAATATTAATCATTTAATAAATCATTTTTCATAACTCAATTGATACCAATTTAAAAAAAAACTTTGAATGTAGGATCAAAATATCACCTATATATATATATATATATGAGCAAGGTGGCAGTTTCATAGTTGATATGCATTCAAATCATTGCCACATATAAGAGTTGATACCACATTCATACATCAAAGCACTTATAACAGTAAGATATTTGATATTTAATACATCATAGTGCTTAATGCATCAAAGTATCCAAATATTCAAGTAAGTTTCTTCTCCCCTTACTAATTTAAAAATGTGTTGAGATACAATATTAACATACCACATCAAATATTTGAGTTCAAATATGCTTACATTCTTCTCCCCCTTAATATTTCAAATTTGGTCTATATGTAATAAAAGTTTTATGCAAGAAATGATACCAATGTCATATAATCAAAACATTTTATAAATGTATCGTGCTAATCTCAATGTATATATGAAAAATACATAGGCATTCTATAACAATCACCACAATTCAATTTCACATTTCATATGATAAAATAAGATTTCTTACATAGGTGATATGCAAACAAGATATTATAATAAAATATGCATCACCTTTATCAAATCCTTTTCATTTCATGCATAGGCAATTTATTATAAGATATGATCAAGAAATGATACCACTAATAAAGTAGGCATTTAATAATTCAAGTCTTACAATAAAATCATATCAAGCAAGGAGTAAATAGATCAAGCTGATACCACTAGTTGCCGATCATGGGCCTGCAACCCATATCACTCGACAAATGTACCGATACTTTAGATTTCTTCACGCCAAACTTCTTCAAAATTTTCTTGATGTACAAGGATTGGCTTATGAAGATCCTCTTCTTTGATTGCTTGATTTGAAGTCCGATAATTGATTTTACCCATTATGCTCATCTCGAACTCCCCCTGCATGAACTTAGCAAAATCTTGGAACAAGAAATTATTAGTAGCACCGAATATAATGTCATCTTCATAAATTTGTACTATCAATATATCATCATTCTATCTTTTAATTCATAATGTTGCATCAACATTTTCATTAATAAATTTATTGCTAATCAAGAACTTAATAAGCCTATCAAACCATGCCCGGGGTACTTGTCTCAAACCATATAAAGCTTTGTTCAATTGAATACATGGTTTGGAGACACAAGATTTTTGAAATCGGTGGTTGATCAACAAATACTTGTTCAGCAATATATTCATTAAGGAAAGTGCTCTTAACATCCATTCAATATAATTTAACATTCATAAAGCAAGCAAATGCAAGAAGTAATCTAATAATCTTTAATCTAGCAATAGGAACATATGTTTCATCAAAATCAATATCTTCCTCTTGATTATATTCTATAGCTAACAATCTTGCTTTATTTCTAATGAAATTATCATGCTCATCCAATTTGTTTCTAAATTCTCATTTAATTTATCAT